>JAJPUD010001567.1:199249-228118 GCA_023553655.1 Myrmecobius fasciatus
AGATAGATAGATAGATAGATAGATAGATAGATAGATAGATAGATAGATAGATTATAGATAGATAGGTAATAGATAAATGAAATTATTTGCATAGAGCTGATATTTGAACCTGAGGGAGCTGGAAAGATGACTGAGATAATATAGCAAGATAATACAAAGAAAAAAGAGAAGTCTCAATATTGAGCCTTGGGGCTGAGAGGAGAAATATCCAAATTAATGAATGTGATCTGGATGAAGATTCAGCAAAGGAAGCTAAGAAAGCACAATCAGAGAGCAGAGTCAGAAAAGAGTTGCCTTAACAAAACCGAAAGAAGGGAGAGTATCTAGGAAGGGACAACATCTAAGATTGTCAAAGAGTACTGAAAAGTCAAGAAGGATGAGGACTGAAAAAAGTCATTAGATATGATGGGTTAATGGACTGAGAAAAGGACCTTCACGTTGGGAGGTGTTTCACTGAATTTCAACAGACCAAAAATCAATTTCTTCCAGGCTAAATGACCCCAAGTCCTTACCCCGAGCTTATTGTATTAAAGTTGTCACCACCCTAGAGCTCATTTTTTTCACTGGGCCAACTTCTTAGATTGATTGACTGGGGAATTAAGTCTCTTCTAATTCTCCCAATTGAATAATCAATTCAAGGCTAACCTCTCAATTCCATTTAATTCACTTCAAGGGAGCTAGATGGGCAGTAGCTAGAACCTGGTCCTAGAGTAGGAAGACCTGAGTTCAAATTTCACCTCACTCACTTACCTTCAGTCTGACTCAGTTTCCTCACCTTTGGATAATAACAGTACCTACCTTGTAGGAGAATTGTGAGAATTGTAGGAGTTTAATGAGGAATATTGAGGTGGGAGTGCTCAGAGAAGACCAATACCTCTGGTGTGAGGGCTTACTTAACCTTTTTCAGGGCTGCTCATTTACCTTTAGTGTCTACCTGGCACTCACCTCTCACCTGTGACTCCAAGAAGATGTAACACATGCAGCAACCCCACCCCCTTAAAACTACCTTGGCAAGCAAGCTAAACCAGATTGAGGTAACTGACAGGCCTCAAACACTTCAGTGAGTTAGGGCAGGGTCTCCCCCGGACATGGGAATACTTCCTTGGAGGAATGGGTGCATAAGAACAATTTGTTACAGTGAGCATGAAGGCAGCTGCATCAGGCACTGTGAGGTGTTTAAAGCTTGGTCAGACACCAAAGACACCAAGGTCATCTGCTGCATCCCAGGCCATTGCCAATCTTCTTGACATTTGGAAAGGAGAGTAAAGCTGACAACTCTGTGCAACTCTGCCTTACATAATTCTAATTCACAAACAAATCAAAAGACATCACTCCATGATATTATTGGTCCTTTTCAAAAAATATAGGACAAACAACAATGAGGTTTAGATGAGACAAAAATTTGTAAAGTGCCTGATATATAATAGACACTATATAAATGCATATTCCCTTCTTGCCCTTTAATAAGCATTTATTGAATACCTACTATGTGTCAGGAACTGTGCTAGGTGCTAGGGATACAAAATTTAAAAAAAAATAGTCCTCAGTCCTCCTTAAAGAGGGCATCTAGGGCACACAGCAGATAAGAGTGTCAAGTCTGGAGTCAAAAAGACCTGTCACCCTGAATTCAAATCTGGTCTCAGACACTTATTAGCTATGTGATTCTAGGCAAATCACTTAACCCTTTTTGCCCATTTCCTCAGCTATAAAATGAACTGGAAAAGGAAATAACAAATCATTCCAGTATCTTTGCCAAGAAAACTCCAACCAGAGTCATGAAGATTTGGATACAACTGAACAACAACAAATTTCCTGAAATAGCTCAAACTTTATTGGTGTAGAAATATGTATGCATATATACAAATAAAACATATATAGATAAAATTCAAAATAACTCCAGAGTGTGACAGCAGGGCTTGCAAAAAAGCATTCTGAGGTAACTATTATTATTTATCTATCTTAGCTAAATAGGTACAAACATATTAGTAGGGTCCTTATTATAAGATTAGAACAGGATTTCAGAATAGGCTTCACTGAATAAGCATATTGATCCTATGAGAGATGCTAATTGTGAACTCAGCTTCACCAAATCATAGGATTTTAAAACAAGAAGGTATGATCTACTGTAATCTAATCTTACTTCACAAATACAGAAACTATCACTCAAAGGGACGTAACACTCAAGGTTATTCAAATGACAAGCAACAGAACTGATACTGAAATCCAAATCTTTGTAAATGTATGGGATTTGGGGTGATTAATTTAGGAGAAAAACAAGTTATTCCTTCTTTTATAGTTCCCATCTTTGTGTGGATGGAGCCAGGCTTTCCCAACTCTTCCCTTTAACTTACACTGAGAATCAGATCCTTTTTGAGAGGGCCACCATTAGAGAACAGTTAAGGGCAAATAATAAACTTGCCTCGTGTATTTCCCTCTTAAGGAATCAGCTCCTGTTCCTTACTCCTCCAGAATTCTTTTCAGTACTTAAATTTGCTTACTCATGACTCAGACTTTTGTCAGGAGAAAGACCTCAGCTTCACCTTTTCCCTTTCTTTGGAAAGTTTTATAAACTTTCATAATTCTTAATTTCTTTTCATAATTCTTAATTTCATAATTCATAACTTGTCATAATTCTTAAGATTTTCTCTCATGTATATGAGGAATAGAAGTTATAATAGAATCTTGCTGATCTTAGCAAAGGATAAGTAGACCTTATTAAAAAAAAACAAGATAAATAAAGAATGGATTACAGTAAAATCATAAATAAAGAAGGCTTACTCATGGAATGACAGGCTTGGAGTCAAGAAGACTTTCCTGAGTTCAAATGTGGTCTCAAGACATACTAGGTGTGTGATCATTGGAAACCACTTAATCTCATTTGTCTCATTTTCTAATCTGTAAAATTGAGCTGGAGAAGGAAATGGCAAACCACTCCAGTATCTGTATTGCCAAGAAAAGTCCAAAAGAGTTGGACATGACTGAAATGACAGAACAACATTTGGATGAGGAAATTCGGGAATCAGAGTAGGAAAGCATGATGAAGGGTATTGGATTGAAGGTCAGACGAGGAGAACCTAGAAATAATTTTTGTCATTATGGCAAACTATAATCCACCTAAATATCCAGAAAAAAATAGATGAGGATTTTGAGAAGCCTGGCAGAGGGGCATAATGCAATAGTGATAATGAACTTTGATTATCCAGACATCTCTTGGAGATCTCTCTACCAAACTCAGAGTAACTTCTTGACTTGTTTTACTGAAAACTCCATCCTTCAAAAGGTTAGAAACCAATAAGGGAAAATTCTATTCTACATCTGATTCTCATTAACAGAAAGGGACTGGTTAATATGGTAGAAATGATGAGCATTTTGAGAGAAGTGACAATTCTATTCTAGCTATGGGCTAGAGAAAAGGTAAACTGAACATAGTATCAAATGTATTATAGACTTTAAGAAATCAGATTTCAATAGGTTAAGAAGAAAGATAGCTATGATCCCATGAACTAAAATATTTCAGGAGAAGTCAGCCCAGGAGGAATTAGAGATGCTCAAGATTGAAATTCTGAAAACACAAAGAGAAACAATTGCATAACGGGAAAATAAAATTTGTCTTAAGAGCCAGATAAGGACACCCAGGGAACTCATCAACCAACTTAGATTTTAAAAGATAAATGTACAGAAGCAAAACCAGAAGATAAACATTGGTGAGTGTGGTGGTACCATAAAAATAATGTCAAGATACTAAAGCACAGAATAAGCTGAGGTTGGGGAGAGAAACAAAAAAAAAGCTATTTTAGTTATATTGGGAGAAAAAGAAGACCAAAGAAAAATTCAGTCCTTTGTTTGGGGTAAATGGGATAATGATAATTGGTAACAAAGAAGGGGAATTGCTGCTCAATTCTTATTCTGTTTCTGTTTACTCTGCAAAGAAGAATGTACTTTGTGCTGGAAAAAAAAAAGAATAAAAATCATAACAGGGAGTTGATATCTACTATAGGTAAGGACCCAGAAGAACAAACCATGAGCCCCTGGAACAATGAATAGAAATGATTATTTAACCACTATCAGTGATATTTAAAAGATCCTGGAAAGCAAGAAAGGTACAAAATTAGGGAAGGGCAAATGTTTTCTTGATTACCAAATGCAGAGAACAGAGAACTATAGGCCAGAAAGTTTGACTTCAATTTCTGGAAGAATTCTTGAAAATATGAGAGATGGTTTGCAAATGTGCAAAGTAGAAAATTAAGGGGAAGAAGCACAGCAGCCTTTCCTATACAAATTCTACCAAGCAGATCTAGAAAATGCACAAGAACAAATACTGATGGAGAAAATCGAGGAAAAATCCAAAAAAAATTATTCATTCTTTCCATCTTGGTAAGATTTGCATCCACTGGGTATTGGTCAGTGTGTGTGTGTGTGTGTGTGTGTGTGTGTGTGTGTGTGTGTGTCTATACATATATATCTATATATATCTATGTCATGATTTGGTTGAAGGAACTCGTGAACGTTTAATCTGGAAAAAGGAAGATCCAGAAGATTGTGATAGATATCCTCCTGTATTAGAAGGTTTGTCCTGCAGGAAAAAAGTATTGGCCTTCTACTGTAAAAATCAGGAGCAATGGGTGAACATTGCAGAAATTAATTTAGGTTTGACATCAAGAAAAACCTTCCTAAAAATTAGGACAAAAGTAAAGAAGTCGTGAATTTTTCCTCCTTGAAAGTTTTCAAAGCATAAGCTGGACAAATATTTGTCAAATATGTTATAATATATCATTCAGGTTGTGTATGCATTGGCTTAGATGGTCATCGAGGTCCATTTGTACCCCCAAAGTCTGTGAGTCTGTGAACCCCAATCATCTTTCTCTCTCTTACTTTGCCATCACTATCCCTCATTATCCCCCCCCCATTTTCTCTTCCTTCCCCTTCACAAGTCATAAAACACTAAAACAAGAACAGTTATTATCAATCACTTTATATAGCCAGTTAATTCAAAACTTATTAACTTTAAGAGCAGGAGAACTTTTGATTCTTACATTCATCCTCCTGGTGGGAGAAAGCAGGGAAATTTGGGAGTGGGAAGGGCAGGGAGGAAGGAAGGCAGAGTATCACCATCTACATGAGTTCTCTGGAAGAGGGAAGGGGTAATGATTACACCACCATTAGACTTGTCTTTTGGTTGGTTTAAAGTCAGAGTCTATCTCATCTAAGGAAAGCACAACACTCATAGCCTCTATGCCCACCTGTGCAGCATCATGACTAATTATCATACTCAACTGCAAGAAAAACTGGAAATGAAACTTCCTCGCATTACAACCCCCATGCTCCCATGATGCTGCTCAGTTCAAACCTTCCAGCACACTTGCTCACTCCCACAAGAACCTCAGTTTTTGGCGGGGTGGGAGGGGGGAGAAGCAGCTAGATGGCGCAGTAGATAGAGCACCAGCCCTGAAGTCAGGAGGACCTGAGTTCAAATCTGACCTCAGACACTTAAAACTTCCTAGCTGTGTGACCCTGGGCAAGTCACTTAACCCCAATTGCCTCAGCAAAAAAAAAGAAAGAAAGAAAAGAACCTCAGTTTTGGGACACATTATCCTAGAAGCTCACACAGCTAGGTTATGATAATGTTTTTCTCTGCTAATAGAGAACTAGCATCCAAAACCCTTCTATATCTCTGTGACTTCCAAGTTCTTCCTACTTTGCCATGCTCCTTTCTAACCCAGACTCTCTGGACAAAAATTCTCATAATTAGTGGTATCCACAACAAGATGTCAGCCACCAAAATAAACTCCTGTTTACTTGACCTTTTGAATTATTTTCCTATTGTACTACTCAAGCATTTATGCATGAATAAAACTGGACATTCACAGAGACTCCAGTGGCTGAGAATAGCGGTCATCAAAATTGAGTGGGTAACTAGGGGAATTCTCCATTTTCTTTGTCTCTGCCTCTTCTATGTCTTTTCCACCCTGTGTCTGTCTTCTCTGTCTTTCTCTGTAAGTATCTCTCTTCTCTCTACTATTTCTTTGTCTTTCTCTTCTGTCTCTGTCTCTCTGTCTTATATCTCTGTCTGTCTGTCGGTATCTCTCTGTCTTTCTTTGTCTCTATCTCTGTCTCCCCTCTTCCCATTTTTTCTGAATTCACGACTCTCTCTTTCTGTCTGTCTGTCTGTCTCTCTCCCTTGAATGTTCATTCCTTCCCTAAGTCTTCCATTCTTCAGGGCAAACATTTCCAAGTCTGTAAAAATGAACTTCCTATGACATGGTCTGTGCTCACCTCACCATTCTTGTTCACTTTCTTCCTCTGGATATGCTTCAGTATGTCAATGTTCTTCTGAAAACGTGTTGTCAAGAATCAGACATAATACTTCAGATGTGGTCTGAACAGAGTTGAGAACAGCAGAACTTTTACCTCCTTTCCGGATTTTAGTACTCTGTTCATAACATGCTAAAGACATTTGTCATCCTTGAGGCAGAATGAAGCTGTTAATTGTATTTTCTTGTTGACAATATTTGGTGCACTAACACATAGATACATACAGTTGATCCAACCAGAAACCAAAAAGTAGAAGCTTAAAAATTGTCCCAACAGTTACCTTCTCACCCTGGAGGATCTTTTTCCTTGGTGACTGCCTTTCCTGATTGGTAACTGCTTTGTCTGGACTGCCATTTCTGGAAGAAGAAAAAAAACAGAGACATGCTTCATTTCATTCTCATCTGCCTAATTTCCTCAATGGCGACGTTTTCTTCCTCTCCCTCTCCATCTTCAAAGTGGAGCCATGAAGCATGATCAAATTAATTATTCCAGTGTACCTGGATAGACGATATCAAGATATTCTCCTAAGTCCCCATTCACTATCCCTGTAAATGTCTAGATATTTTATTTTATGTGTTATCTTCTATTAAAATGTAAGCTTCTTCAAGGCATGATCTAATTTTGTTTTTTGTTTTTATATCCCCAGTGCTTGGCACATAGTAAGTGCTTAATGGTTTTTTATTTGTTCAATGAAGTCTATATCTCATCACATTTTTGCTTTTGCTATTAATTTTTTTAGCTTATCTGCACTCAGAGAGAGGATTGTGGGGATTGAGTGTGGATCACAACATAGTATTTTCATTTTTTGTTGTTGTCTGTTTACTTTTTGTTTTCTTTCTCATTTTTTATTCCTTTTTGATTTGATTTTTCTTGTGTAGCATGATAATTGTGGAAATCTGTATAGAAGAATTGCACATATTTGACATATATTGGATTACTTGGCATCTAAGGGAGGGAGAAGAGAGAGAGGGACAAAAAAAATTGGAACACAAGATTTTGCAAGGGTGAATGTTGGAAACTATCTCTTCATATATTTTGAAAAAAAGTTAAAACTTTAATTTTAAAAAATTAAAAAAAAAACCTTTTTTTGGCTTACTTATTGTCTCATAATGAGCTTGCAGTCCACTACCTGCCCTCATTTTTTTCACCTGAAAAAGCTTGGCCATACACTCCCTCCATTCTATAGCTATACAGTTGAATTTGGGGTCTCAACAAGGGAATTGTATATTTGGGACTGTAAATTTCATTTATCAGTTTGGGCGCACTGTTCTAGTCTGTGTTTGGATGCTGACTCTTGTCCATTGTGATGCCTGTCTCTCCCAGATGTGTATTGCCTGTCTGCTAGCTATGCCATCATCCAAGTTCCCTGACCAAAAAAGAGGCAAGAAGAGATCTCTGGGGCATTCCACTAGAAATTCCCTTTCATGTTGCTATCAATTCATTAACCACTATTTTAAGGGTCTTGTCATTTGATCGTTTCCTTTTCATCTAATTATACTGTAATCCAATCCACATCTCTCCATTTTATTTGTGAGGATATTACAAGCTGATTATAAGGAAAGTAAGATAAGATTCTGTCTATAACTAAATATCTAATTTGTATTTTCTGAATTCCTTCCTCTCATGTCTTAAGAGATGAGCAAAGAAAAATCTAAGCCCTTTTGATACTAATCACATCTGTACTTAACTTGAGTTTCAGTTCCCTGTTAACCTCTTTTATTTTAATCTTCCCAATCTAAAGATTGTTTTCTCCTCAGAAGAGAAAGTAAAAGCAAAAACAAAACAAAACAAAACAAAACAAAAACCTTAGTTGTCCACCTTTTCTTGTCCTTTCATCCTTCTCCTCTTTTCAGTTTAGCTAAGGAAACTCATTTACTGTCTAACATTTTTTGACATCCTCAGTTTATTACAATCTCCACCACTTCTTAGAAAAATGCTTAGTCATCTACAGTTGTTTACATCTCTTGTATTTAAAATTCTGGGTAAGTCAATGAGTTCCATATATATCACTTTAATCTTTTTTTGTGTTTGAGTCCAGAATTTCCTCCTCAATAGTGTCTTATCCCACTTGAATTGACTTCTATAGAATTTTAAACTAATGGTATCCTACTTTTTTCTGATCTCTTTTAGTCAGTCAAGAAGTATTTATTAAGTATTTCTTTATGCTTTACACTGTTCTAAGAATTAAGGATAGACAAATGACAATTTTGCCCACAATCAAAAGGGAAGACTATGTAAATAATGAAGTACAAAACAAATCATATATAGGATCAATTGGAAATAATCAACAGAGAGAAAGCATAATGATGATGATGGCTAACATTTATATAATGTTTATTATGTGCCAGGCAGTTTTCTAAGAGCTTTACAAATATTATCTCTATTTAATCCTTATAAAACTGTGAGAAGGAAGCACTATTATTATTCCCATTTTATAGATGAGAAAACTGTTGCAAATTGAGGTTAAAGGACTTGTATAAAGTCATATAGCTAGAATTTAAGATCAAATTTAAACTCACTTCTTCCTGATTCTAAACCCTGAACTCTATACACTGAGCTACCTAGCTGCTTCTGTACTAAAATTATGAGGGATTGGAAAAGATTTTTTATAAGAGGTGGGATTTTAGCTAGTATGTGAATGCAGCCAGGGAAGCCAGGATGCAGAAAAGAGAACATTCTGGGTATGTGGGAGAGCCAGTGAAGATGCCCAGAACCAAGAGATGGAGTATTTTTTTGATTGAAGAGTAAATTGAGAGGTTAGAAGTGTAAAAAGACTGGAAAGGTATAAGGGAGGGCTAAAGGACTTTGAATGACAAAAAAAGGATTTTATATTTATTGTTATTGGTAATAGGGAACCATCAGAGTTTATTGAAGAGAAGGGTGACATAATTGGAGCTGGACTTTAGGAAATCATTTTGGCAACTGAGTGGAAGATAAAGGAGAACTGAGAGATGTGTGGTAAGGCAGACTAATCAGATGCTACTGCAATAATCCAAGGTGGAGGAGATGAGGGCAAGCATCAGGTGGGCAGACAGAATCAAAAGAAAGAAAGGGATGTATTTGAGAAATGTTGCAAAAGTGAAATCTAGAGACCTGAAAATGGTGCACTTTCAACAGTAATAAAGAAGTTTGGAATAGAGGAAGGTTGGGGCAGGGAGAGAATTATGAGTTCAGTTTTGGACATGTTATGTTTAATATGTCTACAGGATATTCAGTTTGAGATAGACAATAGTCTAATAAGCAGTTAAGATGCCAGACTGGAGATCAGCAGAGAGATTAGGGCTGGATAAATAGATTTGAAAATCATCAGTATAGAGATGATAATTGAATCAATGGGAACTGATGAGATCACCAAGTGAAATAGTATAAAGAGAAAAGAGAAGTGGCCCAGGACAGCTCTAAGTTTTAAGTCTGACTATGTTCTCTTCATCTTTTTATGAACTATAAATTGCAGTGGTCAATTCTTTCAAAAGTTCACATTATCTCTATTTAACAAAACATTTCTTTCTTATTGATCAGAATTGATCCAGAATAGTTCATAGTTTCTTTTTTTAAGAACAAAATTATTACTGAGGCTACTTACTCAAGAACTTCTCAGGTTCTGTAAGTGAGAGGGAGCAAGACAGACAGACACAGAGACAGAGATAGCAAAACAGAGAGAGACAGAGAGAGAGGCAGAGAAAAAGAGAGTCAGAGAGAAGATGAAGAAAAAGAAGAAAAGAAAGAGAGAGAGAAACAAAGACAGAGACAGAGACAAAGGGGAAGAGAGAGAGAGAGAGTTCTAGCACTTGTTCATATAACTGAAGAATCCCATTATTACTATATTACACATTAATATCAGGTTTGTGATCTACTCTCCAAATTAATCATTCATTTTCCTTTTTTAATTGAGTTTTCTCTAGTGGGTTGCAATAATATCACTTCTGTTTCTTTCTGCATTAATTTTCACCCCCATATCTTTACCACAATCCCCCATTTTGAGTAATACAGCTTCTGACTTTAATATGTGATGCTATTCCACTGAGTCTTTGTTTAATCCATTCTTTCTGAACAAAGTCTCCCTTTCCACAGCCATATTAAAGTCTCAAGTAAAATCTCTCCAAATTTCAAGAATACCACGGAGTTGAATTTCTCTCTAATTTACCCAGTGGATTACCTGTACTTTGCATATTAACATATCTGATACAATGGATCTCATTATGACTCTCGCTCTTGGATATTGTCTCTGAAAATTCTTGATCTGCTCTTCTAGTCTTTTCAGTATCTAATTTGGGCAATGTATTTTTCCATTTCAATCAGATTCGTAAATCTCCAGACAAATATATTTTTTAGCCTTCATTAGATGCACTTCCTTGTCCAAGATACATCATTCCTATATCTTAAAAGGTGCTTCAGAAATCCAAATCCCACTCAAATTCCATCTTCTTAAAGAAAAAAATTGCTTCCCAAATCTGCCTTGAATCAAGAGAAAATGTTAAAATGTTGAAAATATGTGTCCCTAATGTCTTTAGTAATAGGGTGGTACTACCAACGATAATTCTTCCAAGGAATAAATTTTCCTCCTCAATATTAAGGCATTTTATTTAGCTCTTCCACCTTTTTTAGGAAGCAACTATCCACATTTTGTGTGCAAGGAGCTGTACTGACATAAGCAGAAAGACAAACTATCACTTTCTTTAGATTCTCAAATATTCCCCTTGTTTTGCAAACTGAAATTCCCCTTGCCGCTAGCTCTTGTGGGTAGCTAACTCTTCTGGTTAACCACTGTGGCAAATTACTTGCCATGCCTGTTTACTCTATGATATTAATCAATGAGGGCTCCTGTAGGATTATTCCTATACCCTTCCTTCTACCCTTTCCTCATGAAATGATACAACTCCAAAGTATAAGGCATTTTATATTAAATCAAAAGATTTTTTTCTATAGTCCTAATAAAAAAAAAACACTCCCACACATCCCAGTGGTCACCATAAAATTATTTAGTAATCTAACTTCCAGCCACTTTTCACCTTTTCCCTTCATTTCTTTTTTGACTTCTTTTCTTTGACTGCAGCTCAGATTTCAACTACCTTTAGCCATGCTGTAGTGGCAAGAGTTCTGTATTTGAATCATCTCCTCCTTTCTATGTGATCTTGGGCACTTTTTTTCTCTGGGTCACAGTTCCTCGTTTCCTGTAAAATGAAAGAATCTCTTGCCTCTAAGCCACTCTCTAGCTCTAAATCAATGATCCTTTATGACTTCCATTTGTAATATAATGTAATATTTGCAAAGTACTTAGCTCAGTGCCTGGCACATAGTAAGTTCTTAATAAATGTTTGACCCCTTCCCTCTTTGATGTCTCACCATTTTCTCCAAGTTTCATGGGCTTTAATAGGCTTATCCCACTTTTACTTTTCTACTGGCTGGTACCTATTGACTATGACCATATTCATGGCCCCTCATGCTCAAAAACCCTAACTTATTCTGCCTATCCCCACTAACTAATATCTCTATTATGGTCTTTTATGGTCCAACTCCTTAGGAAGGTCATGTCTCTAATTCCTCTCTTTAAATTTCTTTGACTCTCCAAGTTTGTCTCCTACGCTCATCATTATTTCTCCCTCCAAAGTGACCAAGGATCTCTTCTTTTTGGTAGCCTTTTCTCACTTAGCACTTTTCTCTCCCTCTCTCCATCTTTTGTTATTGATTATTGTCTTCTCATTCTTTTTTTCGATCTCCATTCAAGAAACTTCATTCAGGTTATGTCCACTAACAGTGGGAATTGTAACAAGGCTCTGATCTGGATCTTCTTTTCTTCTACTTCTATATTCTTTTGCTTGGTTGTCTCACGAGTCTCCAGGGATTCAATTATCATCTCTTCTCAGCAGATTCTCAAATTGATCCCACTCAAACTTCTCTTGATCTCCAGTGTAGCATCTCCAATTGCACAATGGATATCTTAAAATGAATTCCATAAGTATTTTAAATTCAATTACGTCCAAAATGGAAACCATTATCTTCCCCACTCCCATCCCCTACCCTCCTCTCTTCCTAACTTTTTTGTCACTGTTTAGGGTATCATCATCATTCCCGGTGACATTACTCAGTGACTCAGGTTAACAACCTACTTGTCCTCCTCAATTTTTCACTCTCTTTTAATATCCAGCCAATCTGTAGTTCTGTTGTTTCTATCTTTCATAGCTTTCATGTTGTTTTTATCTCTCATGTGTTTCCCCTTTCTCTCCTTTGACATTGTCACCTCCCTAGTTAAAGCTTCTTAACATTTTATGCCTAGAATAATCTGCTGATTAGTCTCTCTGCTTTAATTTTCTCTCCATATAGTCCCTCTTCCTTTCAACTGTTAAACTGATCATCTAAAGGGTAGACCTAGCCACATCAGCTCCTCCCCCCATCCAATAAATTCAAGGTGCTTTCTATTGCTAATAGCATAGAGTATAATAGTCTCTGTTCAACATTCAATGTCTTTTATAAACCAGACCCTTCCCACCTTTTTAGTTATCACATGCCTCGTTCCCCCTCATATTCTCTACAATACAGCCATAATGGATACTTCATTTTCTGATATTTTCATTGACTTTCCCCTATGCATGGAACTTTTTTCCTCCTCATCTCCATCTCTTGCTCTCCCTGTCTTCCTTCAAGTCCAAGCTAAACTTCACTTTTTGTCAAGAAGCCTTTCCTGAGCCTCCTTAATTCTAGTGCCTTCTTTTTGTCGATTATCTCCAGTTTATCCCATATTTTAGTTGCTCATAGTTGTTTGCATGTTGTCTCCTACATTAGACTGTGAGCTCCTTGAGATCAGGGACTGGTTTTGGGGGCTGGGAGTGGTATCACTATGCTTGACACTTAGTAGGTGCTCAATAAATCCTTGCTGATTGACTATTGACTGACTTCAGTCTTACAGATATATTATTTTATTCAATCCTCTCCAAATTACTGTGAGATAGGTAACACAAGTATTTTTAATTCCCATTTTGCAGATCATGGGATTACAGATTTACAATTAACAGGACAAATTTAGAGATTATCTAGTTCAACCCTCTTATTTTACATTTAAGGAAATAGGGATCCATAGAGATTAAGTGGCCTGGGCAAAGTCACAGAGGAAGTAAGCGAAGAGTAAAATTTGAACTCAAGTTTCATGATTGCAAATTCAGTGTTCCAAATTTTATTCTTTACCAGAATTACGGTAGGAAGGAGAAAGCTGAGACTGAGAAAGATTAAATGTCTTGTCCAAGATTATACATCTAGGAAATGACAGAATTGGGATTCCAATCTCTATTCTCACTTAGAATCCAGTGTTCTTTCCATAGAATTTATGTTGTCACCGTATTATATACTCTTTCCTGTGTATTCATCCCTATCTTTCCTACAGCATTGTAGCCTGGCAGCACTTTTATCAACTGGGTATCCAGCTTTTGCCAAGTTTCTGAGACGCCATTTGCATCAAGGTCCTTGCTGCCAAGCATTCTAGTTCATTCAATTTATTATTATCGTGTCTGTCACACCTTCTGTTCGAATGAGCATATGCGAAATTCCCAGCATAGGATGCTGAGTGTTATGTGTCACATATGCCCGCTGCCAAGCATCCTTCTCTAGAGATGGGAAATCAGGAGTAAGCTCAGATGGTACCATTCAGATCAAGAACTCTAGCCTGGATGTGACTGTAGCTTTCATCAGCACTTACTTTCTGAAACCTGGCAAACACTAGATGTGGGCCATTAGAAGCATGAACCATGACCATGAACCAACAGGTCCCTGTGAGGAGGAGGAGGAAGAGGAGGCCTCTAGGCATAATAAAATAAATGGAAGCGTCCAGCACTACTGAGACGTATCACACCTGTGCTTCTCTTTCTAGCCTCAACTAATTTCTTCCCTGTACTGTCTCCACCAAGTAAGGGAAATTCAATCCACTATAAGCCAACTTCCTTTCTATAATGTAGCTCCCTTATATATCCTGGAAAAAAAAGACATACTTGTTTTAGCCCTGGTAGGGCCAGAAGCATCCCAAGAGAATGCCCCTTTTGATACGTATGATGCCATCTGAGTTTTCCTCTAACTCAGGGACCCAACAATCTCCTATTCTTTTTTTTTCTATTTTTTTTTATTTTAAATTTATTTTTTTTGTTAAAGCTTTTTATTTGTATAACATATGTATGGGTAGTTCCCCAACATTGATCTTTACAAAGCTTTCCATTACAAATTTTACCCCCAGTCCCCTCCCCTCCCCTAGATGGCAGGAAGTCCACTACATGCTAATAATGTTGAAATGCTTGAGAAGTTATGCAAGAAAAATCCTATCTACAAGAAAAAAAAAAAGAATCAGAGAAAGGCAACACAATGCAAACAAATGTCAGTAGAGATCATGAAAATGTTATGTTGTAGTCCATATTTCATTTCCCTCTCTCTGGGTGTATATGGTTTTCTTCAGTGAACAACTGGAACTGGTTTGAGACAATTCTTTATTGCAGAGAGCCATGTCCATCAGAATTGATCATCATGTAATACTGTTGTTGCTGTGTAACAATCTCCTATTCTTCTAAAATTATATTTACTACTATTTCCAAAGAAAATCTCTCAAATCCAATTCTGCAGCTTTTATTCATATTCTATATTGACCTGAGACTTGATTCTACTTTGATGCCTACTATTAGCCCTAATTCATGCTTGGTTCTTTTTAATTATCCAAATCATATCTACTTCCACTTCTAGGCAGCTAGATGGTATAGTGGATAGGAAGAAGGAAGATCTGAGTTCAAATCCTGACTTTTATAGATATACATATGCACACACACATATATATATTTACCCTAGCTATATGATTTTTAACTTTTGTGTGCCTCTGTTTCTTTACAAAATAGAGATAGCATTTACCTCACAGAGTTGTGACACTCAAAGGAAAGTTTATATAAAGAATTTTATAGTTTTGAAGACTATATTATTATTGTTTCTCTTCCTCCTCTTTTCCTTCTTCTTCTTTTTCTTCTTCTCTTCCTTCTCCTCCTTTTCTTCTTCCTCCTCTTTTTCTTCCTCTTCTTCCTTCTTCTTCCCTCCTCCTCCTCCTTCTCCATTTCCTCTTTCTCTTTCTTGTCCTCCTCCTCCTTTTTCCTCCTCCTCCTCCTTCTCCATTTCCTCTTTCTCCTACTTGTCCCCCTCCTCCTTTTTCTTCCCTTCTCCTCCTCCTTCTCCATTTCCTCTTCCTCCTTCTTGTCCTTATCCTCCTTTTCCTCCTCTTCCTCCTCCCTGTCCTCCTCTTTCTCTTACTTGTCCTCCTCCTCCTTTCTTTTTTCTTCCCTCCTCCTCCTCCTCCATTTCCTCTTCCTCCTTGTCCTCCTCCTCCTTTTCCTTCCTGTCCTCCTCTTTCTCCTACTTGTCCTCCTTCTCCTTCTCTTCTTTCCCCTCCTCTTCCTCTTCTTCCTCCTCCTCCTCCTCATTATCACCAGCTCATCCTGTATAGATCAGAGTACAGACATGATGAGAGATGCATGAACAGCAGGTGGCATGGAGATAGCAGAGCCAGAGCTAAGGCACAGCTCTACCTGTCTCCATGCTATTGTAAGTATTAGGCTGGTGATAGTCAGGTGGTGCCTTGTAGGTGTCAGCCTCTGAGACTTTGGGCAGTGCCTTTTTTCAGTGTTGAGGTTGAAAGAACGGAGAATGGATGAGCTAGATATGGAGGATAGTTCCTAGGCCTTTGGAGCTAGAGATTCTTCTGTCAGCTGTAGATAGGAGAAGTACCAAAAGCTTCAGTGTTTTCTAACCTCACTGGGGACAACCTCTTATAAATTAACCACCTGTGTCTTATTCCTGTATCACAGGAATATAGAAGCTCTAATATAAGGCATTAAAATTACAGAATGGTTCTCTCCTGCTTCCCTACTGCGGCTGGGAGACTAAAGAGAAAGGAAGTCTACTTCAACCAAAGAATGGTTTCTACCTTTGATTGAGATGTAATTAGGATATTGTGTTTATGATGTGTCTGTGGCTTTCTTAATTCTTTCCTGAAATTTATGCCCTCTAATTAAGTGGTTGTTTACTCATGACTATGGAGTTATGAATGACTGAAATTATTTTGAGTTTGGAAGAAATGAGCATTGTTAGTGGATAGAGAACTGAGCAGTTGAGTGAAAAGTCATGATTGACATAGAATCTGGGATGTAACGGTCAAACATGAGATTCTCTGTGACTGATACTTATTTGTCCCATACTTCTGGTTGCCACTATGTTCCCTTGTTATATTGTGAAAACTCTTCTGACCAAATGTAATTTCCTTGCCTGAAATTTCTACAATTTCCTTGGGCATTGAAATAAACTGGAAATATATATACCGTGAAGCTCTTATAATTCATTGCTACAATTCATTAATTGCCTCACAGAAAGCAAGACCTTGAGGGAATAGAACACGGGATAGTTAAGTTTTCATGAAAGGCACAGAGAGGGGAAAGGGTTAACATTGTAGCACTGATCTTTCCCAGTGAGTCACTGTACTGTGCAGACCTCAGCAGATGGGAATAAACATGAAAGTACAGGATATCTGGGGGGGGGGGGTCCCAAAGGGAGGGGAAGCTTGCAGACCAGTCATGGAGATGGAGGAATTCTAGAGACAATTATTGTCCACTCTACAATCTGGCTGAGAGTCAGAGGTTTGTGAAGCATCTTCTTTACTTCCTTCTTATCAACCCTACTAGAAATGATATAATTTGGAATGGGAAACGTCTCTCATTTAAACTTAATGTGGCTGCTTATGCAAAATTTATATTTAAATTTTTTGAAGGATTATGTGTGTTCAAAATGGATCATAATATTTGGAACTGGAAGATATTTTAAAAATTATTTTATTTTTTCTGGTTATAAATGTATATTAACTTTTTAAATACATATTCCTTTATGAATCATGTTGGGAGAAAAAAATCAGACAAAAGGGAAAAAAACAGAAAAAAGAAGTGAACATAGCATGTTGTTGATTTACATTCAATTTCCTTATTCTTTTTTTCTGAATGCAGATGATGTTTTCTATCCTAAGTTTATTGGGATTGTCTTGGATCACTGAAACACTGAGAAAAATCAAATCTTTAATAGTTGATCATTGCACATTTTTGCTGTTATTGTGTACAATGTATTCCTGGTTCTGTTTGCTTTGTTCAGCATCAGTTCCTGTAAATCTTTCCAAACCTTTCTAAAATCAGCTTGTTCATCATTTTTAAAGAACAATAATATTCTATTGCCTTCGTATACCACAACTTATTCAGCCATTGCCCAATTGTTGGGCATCCAATCTTTTCCCCATTCTTTGCTACCACAAAAAGAGATGCTACAAACATTTTTGCACATGTGGGTCCTTGTCCCTCCTTTATGATTTCCTTCGGATACAGACCCAGTAATGGCACTGCTGGGTGAAAGGGTATGCACAATTTTATAGCCCTTTAGGTATAGTTCTAAATTGGTCTCCAGAATGGTTGGATCATTTCACAACTCTACCACAATGCATTAATGTCCCAATTTCCCCACATTTACTTATTTATATCTATTTATTTATCATTATCTTTTCCTGTCATCATAGCCTATCTGAGAAGTATGATGTAGTACCTCAGAATTGTTTTAATTTGCATTTCTCTAATCAATAGTGATTTAGAGCATTTTCCATATGACTTAAGATGGCTTTAATTTCATCATCTGAAAATTGTCTGTTCATTTGACCATTTATCAATTGGGGAATGACTTGTATTCCTATAAATTTGACACAGTTCTTTATATATTTTAGTAATGAGAACTTTATCAGAAACCCTGGTTGTAAAAAGTATTTTCCCAGCTTTGTACTTCCTTTTAATATTGTTTGTATTGGTTTTGTTTAAAAGTAAAAACTTTTAAAATTAATGTAATCAGTTATCCATTTTGCATTTCATAATATTTTCTAGTTCTTCTTTGGTTTTAAACTCCTTCCTTCTCCAGAGATCTGATAGGTAAATTATCCCTTGCTCTCCTTACCCTTTATGCCCAAATCATGTACCCATTTGGACTTTATTTTGGTATGAGTACTGAGATATAGGTTTATGTCAAGTTTCTGACATTATTTTCCAGTTTTCCCAGCATTTTTTTGTGAAATAGTGAGTTCTTATCCCCGTCCTTTCCTAAAGCTTTCCATCAAAAAGAAAGAAAAGCTCTTCCTTATAACAAGTATAGATAATCAAAAACAAACTTAAAGCTCTTCTTTATAACAAGTATAATCAAAAACAAACTTAAAGCTCTTCCTTATAACAAGTATAGATAATCAAAAACAAACAAAGTTTTTTGTGTTTTAATGATTTGTAATAATGGAAATAATAGCTCTTCCATAATTTCTTGATTTTGTACATTGAATATCTTTCTATAAGGGACCCTGTATCATATATACATTTTGTTTTAAAGATTTTCCTCAGAGTTTTACTTTGGGAGAGTTCAGGAAAAGTCTGCTTTCCTTCTTTTCGTAGTTAGAGCTCCTTAAGGAAACAAATCTACCTGATCTTGTTGAAACCAAGGGTCTTATATCAATATTCATATTTAAATCTTGAATTCTGACCAGTGAATTCTTATTATATGTCTATTATGTTCATGGTTCTGCAGTGAGATTATATAGTATCATTGGACAGGACTTTAAAAATTATATCATCCAATCCTCCTATTTAACAGGTAAGGAAATTGAGGCCCAGAGAGAGGACGTGTCCAAAGGTTTGTTAGTAGAATGACAATTCAAAACAGGTCCTTTGTAAACATGAGCAAAATGTTTGTTTTCCAACTTCAACAAATACCATGTTCATATTCTAGCTCAAATGCTTGACAGAACAGACACGTGCCTCTGCTCTTAAGAAACTATTCTAAATAAAAGTTGAATACATACTGTTTGCTTTAACAATGAACAAATAAAGTATCACATAATCCCTATATATCTTCTGGGATACAAAGCAAATATGAGGAAGGAGACAGATAGACATAAAGAGGCAGACTGAGATAGAAAGAAAAAAAAGATAAGAATGAAACAGGGAGAAACACAGTGACAAAGAGAGACGGGAAATAAAAATAGTGGCAGAGATGGAGACATTTTCAAATGGATGAACAGACTGACACAGAGACAAAGACAGAAAGAGAAAGGGAAACAGAGACAGAAAGATAAAGAGCTATTGGATGAGAATCAGAAAGGAGAACCAAAGTTACACAAGAGATGTCAGACTGCAAAATTCAAACAAGAAGTGGAGTGTAGAATAAAGTATTTGGTTTTTCCCCTGATAGTTCTTGTGATTTCCTATAATTTGACTTTCATCAGATGGAGGTCCTGCTCAACAAAGATCTTGACATTGTAGTCACGAGAACAGTCAAATGGCATGGTCCAAAAAAATGGGGAATGACCAAGTAGTCAATTTACCAAATCCATCAGCTGACAGGTGTGAGAAAGTGGCAGAAGAAGCATGCCAAAATAAATAAATGATTTGAATACTTATGCCAGAGGTGAAATAAAAACTTTATACTGGGAAGTTTGAAGCTTTGTCTGCAAGTAGGGATCTTAACTAGCACCTCAGAGATTTGATGGAAGAAGGATCAAAGGAATTTGGAGCTACTATCTTATTAGTTCTATAGGGAGAAGAATATGAAAGATGGACAGGATGGGGAAGTAACGTAACATTCAAGGGGCAAATAAGTAAAAATCTTTCTGGGCAAAAGAAGTACAATATGCATGTAAATTCCATGCTTAGATAATAAAAATAAAAAGATGATCATAATAATGTACTATAGAATAGGGGTTAGGAAACTAGAGCCTACATAACATAGTTTGCTGAACCCTGCAGAGACCAATACGGGTCCTGATTATTGGTCAATACAATGAGATTTCATTGGAAATGTTAAATGGACTGGGAAAACTGACAAATTTGGCTAAGTAATAATAAAAGGGAATGTAGGGTAGGAGGAGGTTTCCATGATTCCAAATAAGGTTGAGGTGGGAAAAGATATGGAGACAAGTTTAAATGAACAGAACAAAGCATGCTTCCCAGAATAAAGTTATATAACCTACAGAAAGGAAATATACTGGGCTTATTTCTGAGCAGTGAACAGGAACTGTTACAGGAAGTTTCCACGAGTGAAGCATTATATAACAGTAATCACAACACAACAAAATTCAACATTCAAGCAGGAATCTCATAAGGTAGCTATCCAATTTTAGAAGGAAAAAAAAATCTATGACAAAATGTGAGAACTGATTCGACAAAGATTGGAAGTTATAGTTTTAAAAATCAGTAATACATGGTAGTCTAGAGGCTACAGAAGCTTTGTAACTATAAAATACTATATAACAAATGTTTGTGAAGTGTGAGATAAAGATATGCCAGAGATTTAAATACAGCAATAATAACAATATCACAAACTCAGGCATTAAAGGAAAACAAAGACTCCCCCCTAAGACAACCCTCCAACAACAACCACATAAACAAAATCCTTTGAACTGCTAGCTATTGTTGAAATAGAGATTATCTTTGGGGGGAGAGTTATCTTTCAAGAAAGGGAAAGGTTGTGGCAAGTGAAGAGAACAGGAAAGTATAAAACATGAATTAAGAAGCAAGCTAGAAATCAAGGAAAACAAAACTGAATTCAAAAAGTAACTGATAATGGGCTTCAGCCTAATAGTTATAAATTCTGTAAAATAAATAATAAATCTGGGCGGAGAAGACCTTCAGGGTTTTTTGGTTTTTTTGGACCAGGTGAAAGAGGAGACTCTTTGCCTCAATTGCTACCTAGCCTTAATCACTGAGTAGGTGTGACTCAGTCAGACCTTAGCTTAAAAAGGCCAAAGTCTCCCATTGGATCCAGGACCATTTCCAGGTGTCCTGATCTACATCTGGCCACTGGACCCAGATGACTCTGGAGGGAAAAGTGAGACTGGTGACCTTGCACAGCCTTCCTTCACTTAAATCCAATTCACTAGCATGTCATGCAGTCACCTCCCTGATGTTATGGTTCTCTTCAAGAACAAAGGACAAACAACAATATAAGTTCTGTAAATTAAAAGGAAGAAAGTAAATCAGGTTATTTCATGATCATAATGAAAAAGTGCTCTCAGAGATAAAAATTAAGATTAAGCTTATTCTTGCCTTTGTCCTTTTAAAAATGTTATGATGCTTTTAAAAAAATGTAGCTGTCATTCTCCAATTCTTCATCCCTACAGATTCCTTTATGTATCAGCAAAATAAAATTAAGCAAACCAGACCTGTTGCCCATATCTGACATAATATGCCTCAATCTACATC
The DNA here is from genome assembly GCA_023553655.1 of Myrmecobius fasciatus. NCBI lineage: Eukaryota > Metazoa > Chordata > Mammalia > Dasyuromorphia > Myrmecobiidae > Myrmecobius > Myrmecobius fasciatus. Next base: position 220,834 of record JAJPUD010001567.1, read on the forward strand.
TGTTGTTCACCAACTCTTTATTTTATCTACTGAAATCAAAACTAGTCATTATAATGATCTGTCTGATCTGATACTTCTAGTTTTGTTTACTTCTATATTTTTCTGATCATGGTGCATACAATTATCTTTGCTATAACATTTTCTTATAAACATTTTCTTTCTTCCTTTCCCTTCCTTTCTTCTTTCCTCCCTTCCTCCTTTCTTTCCTTTTCTTTCTTTTTCTTTTTCTCTCTCTCTTTTTCTTTCTTTCTTTCTCTCTTTCTCTTTCTTTCTTTCTCTCTCTCTCTTTCTTTCTTCTTTTTCTTTCTTTGCTGATGGGCACTAGAGCTTTGACCGGAACTATTTCTGACCTTGGTTGGTTCATCCTTCCTTAGGGAAGCTGGTATTCCCATCCCCTGTTCATAGCTCACCACATTGATTGTAGACTTAGTGTAGACATCTAATTAACTTTCGGCCTACTGTGGCTCAAGACTCCCAAGTTCAAACAATCCATTGTCCTCAGCCTTTCCAGTAGGAGGGTTTACAAACATGTACCATTATAATCAGTCAGTTTAGATTGTTGTCAAATTTCTCTGAATTCATCATGTTATTTCTTAAGGCAAAATAATATGCTATTTCATGAATATACCAAAATTTGCTCAGCCATTATTCAAACCATGAGTATCTACCTGTCTCCAGGATTTTGTTATGTTTAGTTTGTGCTAATACAAAATATTTTGCTATGGTATTTACTACGTAAACTGGGAGGGACATTTCTATTCCAAATTGTCATTTTCCATGTTCTTATCTGAGATAAAAATTTTTAAATTGCTAAGTGCATGGCATCTTAGAGGTCCAATCAACAAACAGAATATAAGTCAATTACAGGGCCTTACTGGCATCCAATAAAGTCTTAAGAACAATGTCAAAGTCATAACTGTGGCCAAAAAATCTTTAGTTTCTCATTATAGTCAATCTCCAGAGAATAAACTGGGAAATACAGAATCAGGACACAGTGATGCTCCCTAACACCACTATTTTTATGTGTATATCTTTGGGTAGTGCCTTTTAGTGTCATAGATACATAGTAAAAAACCAACCAATTCTCTTACTAAAATTAGCTTAATTTAATGGAGGAAAATTTTCTTACCTCTTCAGGATGTAGCAGTAAATCTTTCAGAATTGGGAAAACTAGGACAAATCTGTCAATAAAAATCTGTATAGGGCATTCAAAAATGTACTCTCTGAGCTTGAATTTCTACAGTAAAATGGAAACATATCATTGTTACTATCAATGCTCTCTCTACTACATTAAGATAATTTGTAATTTGTCTTTTATGTTCACCAAAACAACTGGAGGTAGGAAGAAACATCCAAATAACAGATTTTTTGGGAAAAAGTTGTGTATATTTTTATTATTAATTCTCATATAAGTCCACAGTTTTCTGTTCTAAAATTAGATTGCTGCTTTATGGGTGGTCTTCCTGTGTCTTGGTCACTTTCCCATTCTCCTCTCATCATCCTTGTCTTGAAATGGCTCTCCTTTTTTCCTATTCCCCATTTTTCCTTTATTTGATCATTGACTCTTCAATCTTCATTTTTTTTCCTTTCCAGTTTATTTTCTGTTTTATACTCTGGCCCTTTAAGTTGCAATTCATTTCTTTCTTTTCTCTTCTTGGATTACTGACATGATCACTTTACTCTCTGTATCTGTCTTCACTTCTCTTGCCCAAATCTATCTACTTCCCCTTTCCCTTTGTCTCTCTCTTTTCCCTTACAAAATTTTAGAGTTTAAAGGAGGACATAAAAGATCATCTAAAACAGGAATTGTTATTTTTGTGTGTGTCATATACACATCTGGCAGTATGATGATGCTTAGGGATCCCTTCTCAGACTATTGTTTTTAAACACATTTTAAAAATATACAAAGGAAACAACAGGTAGTAAAATATTTTAAAAATACATTCACAGTCTTCAAGTTAAGAATCCCTCATCTAGACTAGCTTTTCATTTTCTGGAGGACACATAAGAATTAAATATTTTCTGCCTTCATGGATCAAACTGTCCACAGAGCGTTCTTGGCAAAAATGTAAGAATGGTTTGCCATTTCCTTTTTCAGTGGATTAAGGCAAACAGAACTTGGGTGACTTGCTCAGGAACACAGTGATCGTGTGAAGCCAGATTTGAACTCCAGTATTCCTGACTTCAGGCTCAGTGTTCTATCCACTGAACCATTTAGAGGCCCCAAAATGGAACACACATGTGAATTTTGATTATTTTTATCTTTGTATGCCATATATCTAGCACAAATTAACAAATACTTGTTGGATTAGTTTGTATTGAAAAAAAAAACTCAGTCTAGCAGAGAAAATTGACATGCATTTACTCAAATAACTATTGTATAAAATGATTCAAAGTGGGGATGACAGGTGCAGGCAAAATGTCACATGAAGTTCAGTGGCAGAAAGATCATTATTAACTGAAGGGATCAGGACCAGCTTCCTGGAGGAAAGGATGTATAGGGAATCAAAAGGCACTTTCATGTGGAGCAGGGACAGAGTGCTTCTGTTAAGGAACATCTGGAGCAAAGACAGTATTGATGATAAAGTGTTGAGTATCTCTGAAAAACAAAAACTAGTCCAATTTGAATCTATGAGTAGGTGGAGAAAAGTAAAAGGTTAAAGATCAGGGACAGTGGCAAAGATAGTGGAATCTTTAATGCCACTGGGCATTAAGGCAGATAAATGCAGAAAGAAGAAAAATCAGGTAGTGTGAAGAATATCAGAGAGCCAAAGCCAGACACACACACACACACACAGATATGTATGGTGTGTGTGTGTGTGGGGGGGAAGACAGAGAGAGACAAAGAGAGAGAGAGAGACAGAGATAGAGACAGAGAGAGATTAGAAGACCCATTAAGAAATGATTGCAATAGTTTAGAAAGGTGCAATAAAAGCTTGTAGTAGCATAGAAAAGATAGGCCCTCGTGAACCAATTGGTTAGGAGGGACAAGGAAAACAGTCAAAGATAAGACCAACATTTCAACATGAGAGACTGGGTGAATAGTAGTGCCACTGACAGAAATACCTTGTCAATCTGATAAAAAAAATTAGAAGCAACTGGTTTAGGGGCAAAGGTATTTTGTATATCTTTCAGGTTTGGACATGTTGAATTTGATTTGTTGGTTCCAGTTTGAAGAGGGCTGTCTGGAACTCAGGAGAAAACTGGGCTTAAAAAAATATTGATTTCTGGAGAGAGTTTAGAGCAAGCTTGGGAAAGAAGAGGAATTTTACTGGAAGTCTATGTAAAAGCCTGTGGTAGGTAGAGGTCTTAGGTAAAATAGTAATGGGGGTATAGAAGGTAGGAAGGAGTTAGAATAGTGAGGAACAGGACCTGTGAATTAGTCCTTTAGGAAAGAAAGGGAGAGAAGTTTTAGAGTCTTCTATAGAAAGGAACAATGGAAAAACAACTCATTGGGCATAATTTCTTGGACAATTTCCTTCCCAACTGGAAGTTGTGTTGAGTCCCAAACTACACCATAACAAACTGTATTCTTTGTATTGAGAACAACTGCCTTCCTTGACTGGGTACGGCCTCCTTTTAAGCATGCAGAGGAGAGCACAGGTCATGGGGGAAAGTGAGGGGGGAAGTACAGCTGCATCTGTAATACTAAAGAAGATGAGAGGGGAATTTAGGAGAAAGAGGAGAGAAAAGGAAGAGAAATAGATTTGGGTGGAGTTCACAGGGAAAAAAGAGATGAAAAGAGAAGTAAAAGAAAAAGTTTGGCAGAAAAAGAGATAAAAAAGGAAGTAAAAGAAAAGGATTGGTAAAAAAAATTTTTTAAGGAAATAAAAGGATTGGCAGAAAAAGATAAAAAAAAAGAAGTAAAAGAAAAAGATTGGCAAAAAAGGAGATTAAAAAAAGGAAATGAAAGAAAAGGATTGGCAAAAAAAAATTTTAAAAAAGGAAGTGAAAGAAAGGTAAAGAGATAAGAAAGAGTGGGCTCAGAGTGGAGGAATCCCTTGAGCCTGTTTGACCGTCTGCCTAAGTCCAGCCCTGGTGAGCTGCCTTGTAGTCAACTTCATTCCGGAGCCTAGAGGTATGTGTATGTGGGGTAATTTACCCTTCCTCTCAAATTACATTTTATAAGTGGAGGGGAAATTCTAATTCTAGTTCTGCAATTTAGTAGAGTGGTTTATTTGACCTGCCTGGGCCCAAGTTTCTCTCCAAATTAAAGTCTGGACTCAATGACCTCTAAGCTTTTAGAGTGGGACTAATGAGTGGAAGGTTCCTCAAGGAGGGAAAATTTGGTGGTTTCAGGTGCATCATCACTTCCAAACCTGACCAAGCACTATGGCCTTCAGAAAACCTTCGGCTGGTCTCAGACAAGGTCGGGCAATTACAGGTGGGAGAATCATAGACCCGTAGAATGCCCGAAGTGGCAGAGGCCTTAAAGATCATCACCGTCCCGCCCGGCTCATTCCCCACTACTCTCTCCCCCCTCACTCCCCGTCCCACACAGAGCCCGGTTCTCCGCCTCCTCGAGGCCGCGCTAAGCAGCGGAAAGCCAGTGGTGCCCAGCAGGGAGCCCAGGGAGCTGCGCGCTTGCTCTCAGGCCACGCGGGCAGCAAGAGGCAGTGCCCCAGTTTGTGGCCAATCAGGGAGTACGGGCTGTGCCCCGAGCCGGGCGGGCAGCGGTGCGTAAACAAACCCACGGAAACTCCTCCGCCCCCTCCAAGCTCCCTCGCTCGCCCCGGGCGCCTTGGGCTCCGCTCTTGCGCGCTCCAGCCATTCCGAGTTCTCCCTCCTTCCCCTGCCACTAACACACCCCAGTGCTCCTCTTCCTCCTCCAGTGAAACTCCTCCGAGCCACTGTTCAGTTACCTACCGCCTCCCCACGCGCGCGCGCGCGCGCACACATCCACACACACACATCCATACACGCAGGCATACACATACACACACATACACATAGAGATCATGGCCTTTGGAGAACAAGGTAAGGCAGTAGCGAGGTGCGGGAGCCTCCTTCGCTAGCTGGGGCGGGCCGGGAAGTTTCTTGCGTAGTTTTTTTTTTTTTTTTTTCTCTGCTTGGGGGTGCGGTCTTGGGGGGGGCGCTGTAGGGGTCGCCTGGGGCTGTGGCCGCGGAGCTACCGGGCAAGGCTGGGCAGAGCTGGGCCGGGCCGCGCTGGGCAGGGGGTGGGGGAAACAGGCGCCCGATCCGCCCGTCGTCATATGTCACAAGTTGCCCCACAAGCCGGGGGCCGCGGCGGGCTGCGGGGCCGCGAGGGCGGCTGCGAAGGGGCTGCTAAGTGCAGCTGTGCCGGCTGCTGGCGGCCACTAACTTTCTCCTCGGGGAAGATCGCCGGGAAGTCTCGGCCGCCCGCGGCCGCTGCCCGTAGTTGTGACCGGAGGGAGCCCAGGAGATGTGTTTGAAGAAGCTGACGCAGTTGGTGACGCTTGCAGCTTCCTGATGAGGGACCGGGAACAGCCGCACATTCACAGTGTTGGGTAACAAGCTCCGCTTTTGGCTGCTTCCCCCGTTCGAGATTGTTCTAGCAACGCGCCCCGGCGGCTAGTTAGGGAGCCGCGGGCCCGTGTCCAGAGCATCTGTTCCCAGGGTAATTATCTCGGGCTAATGTGCCATGGCAGCGCGGTTCGCTTCCGTTTTGATTAGCTCGGATTATTATATAAGATGTCACTGGAGGGAGGGAGGAAGGCAGAGGGGGAGGGAGAGCGGCCAGGCGGGCTGGAGAGGCGCGTAGAGAAGGCATTTTTTTTTCCTCTTTAGCAAGTTGTGGGGGAGGGGCACGGGGAGGTAGCAGGCAAATAGCTTGGGGCTGAGGACCTGGGGACCCACCTGTGTGCCCTCCGGCGCCTCTCCCTGGCGCATCCCCACGTGCATTCGCGGTTGGCTGGTGAGGGGGAGGAGGAGGGGAACAGGAGGAGGAGGAAGATGGTGATGATGTGTGTGTCTGTGTTTGTGTGGGTATGTGTATGTTGTGTGTGTGTTTTCTAAGCGCTTGTGCGGGAGCCAAAACGTGCCTAGTGCCCTCCCCGCACCTTCTGCCCCCTCTACTCGAGTCTCCCCGGAGGTGTGTGCACCTTGGAAGCTCAATTTAAATAATAAGAAATCTGCGTGTGCGCCCGTATAGTACGTACAGAACGTGTGGCCGCGCGGAAAGATGCGTGAATGAATCATCAGCTGCCTGGAATGAGCGCGGATGATTCACTCGGGCGAGGTGCACACACACACACACACACACACACACACGCATATACACGTGCTTGTACACTGTGTGTGCCTTTATTGACAGTGAAAGCAGAAGAGAAGCCTCCAAGAAACGGGGAGCAGGGGTTTGCAAATGTTCCTGAAGTCTGGCTCTAAGGGCGGGGGATAGGAGCCCTTCTCAACCTCCAAACCTTACTCTGATTCCCTAGGGCGTCTTCATGTAAGTTACCTGATCTGGCTCACATTTAGACCTGGGCTTAATTACGGTCGGAACGTACTTGGTTTGGATGCCCTGTCTACATGATAGGGCGTCTGTTTTCCTCTTTGTTCTGGGAGAGGCGAAGTCATTAAAAAATTCGAAGAAATAATTTCAGCAGAGTTCTGCTGATAATTTAAGGAGTTAGATCATTAGTTTAATCAAATAATCTGCTTCTCGACTTTACCTCAAAGAATTGAAGTATGTACTACTTGTCTTTTTCAAAGTACCTGGTTAGTATTGTCCCCCAATTACAATATACCCCTCTCTCCTTCCCTCCCCCTTTTCTCTCTCTTTTCCCCTCCCATCTGTCTCTATCTCTTGTCTCCCTCTCTCCCCCTCCCTTCCTTCTTCCCCCTTTCCTTCTTCGGTCCCTTCCTCCTTTCCTCCCATCCTTTATCTCCCCCCCCTTTCTCTCCCTTCTCCCTCTCTCTCCCTCCTTCCCTCTTTTCCTCTTTCCCCTCTTCCTCTCTGCCTCCTAACTTCTTTCTCCCTCTTCCGTCCTATCTTTTTTCTTCCCTTTTTCTCCTTCCCTCTCTTCCTCCCACTCTTTTCTCTCCTCCCTTCATTCTCTCCCTCCTTTTTACCTTCTCCTTTCCCTCCCTCCCTCTTCCTTCCTCTTTTTATCCCTCCCTCCTCCTCTCTGACTCTCTCACATTTCTCCCTCCCTCCCTCCTCTCTCTGCCTCTCACATTTTCTTTTTTCCCCTCCCTCACCCCCTCTCTCTTTCTCTCCTCTCTCTCCCTCCCCCTCTCTCCCCTTCCTCCCTCTCTCTCTCTCTCTCTCTCTCTCTCTCTCTCTCTCTCTCTCTCTCTCTCT
>JAJPUD010001567.1:228128-290567 GCA_023553655.1 Myrmecobius fasciatus
TCTCTCTCTCTCTCTCTCTCTCTCTCTCTCTCTCTCTCTCTCTCTCTTCCTTCTTTCTCCCTCTTTGTCGCTCTCACTTCAGCTAAACAGTACAAGTATACTATTTGATATTCTTGATTGTGTCTGCCTTCTCTTGAAGGCCAAAGCTAATCTCACATCATAGAGAAATAAATGTAGGGCTTGGTTGCCTTTGTAAACCCTTGTTCCTAGGTATTATTAGGGGTGTGAGTTCTCTGTGTTTCAGCATGACATTTTCTGCTTCTGTGAACAGATGGTATCTGTATTGAGTGTATGTTAAGTAATCAGAGTTTAAGATGCTCTGAATGATAGAAAGCGTGAGTTTAGAAGAAAGCCATTTAGAGATTTGCTATTTTGTACAGTAAGGTTTAGCTTTTAATTGTTGATTGAAAGTGATACAGAAAGTTCAGGAAGCTTAAGTGGATACTGAAAAATTCAATCCCCATAGTGATATACCTAGTAGTCTTTAGCGCTTGTATATTTAGGTTAATTTCCCCCCCCCCCAAGATACAGTGCCCAGATAACTGTTTCAGGACTGGGGATAGCTCACAATTGATAGGCAGCATTCAACACAGTTTATGCATTTAACTAAAATCATTGATGTTGGGGAGGAAAGGGGTGTGGGGAAAGCACTTGAGCGGAAATCAGATGACCTGGCTTTACATACTGGCTGCATAACTTTTTAATTTTGTTATCTTGGACAAGTCATTGAATCTCAGTTTCTTCACCTGTAAAATGAGGAGGTTGCACTAAATAAGCTACTATGTATTCAATATCTACTGAACTTAACTGACACCAAATAGGATGGTATATGAAATATTTTTTTAAAAAACTCAAAAAACTTTTCCAGCAAATCTTTGAACATTTCATTTAATTTTTTGCCCTAAAAAATTTAATTCTAGATTGAATGTAAACAAACAAAACTCCACAAAATGTCCATGTACACAGCAGAAATGAGAAAAGCAATTGTGAAGCTGCAAATCTGTATTATGGACCTTTTGCTTAAAAAAAATAATAAATTTATTTTACTGTCAAAAGCTGTCCTACTTGCCTGTGTTTTTTTTTCTGAACTTCCTTCATTCTTTTCTGCAATTAAAATGCTTCAGTGACCATATTTATTTTCTCCTTTATTTGGTTACTTTATTGCTATCTCTGGTCTCCTCTTTTAATCCACACATACTCCATACAAAAAAGAAAAATGCAATCATTGTAACAAATGAAAAAAGTCAAACAAAAAAATCCATAAATTTGCCCAAGTTCAAAATGTTTGTTTCATCTCCATATTGAGTCTACCATTCCTCTGTCAGGAGATAAATAGAATACTTTCTCAATCCCCTGTGGCTTAAATCAAACATATGATGCCATTTTAGTCCTCTTTGAGAATGAAGGACAACAACCAAGCAAGCAACTAATCCATCCCTGAAACTGTGGGTGATCACAGAATTGATCAGAGTTCTTGTCATTCAAAGTTATTTGTCTTTAGGATCCTATTGTTGTTATTATATTTTTTTCTGGCTGTATTCATTTCACTCTGCATCAGTTTATATAAGTCTTCCAGATTTTTCCGAAACTGCTCTATCAAATAAAATACTATTTGTAAAGTGCTTGACAAAATGCCTGGCATGTAGTAAATTCTTAATAAATGTTTCTTCCTGTCCCCCTCCCCATTCCTTTTGCCAGTGCTCTAGATGGCCTTAAATCATCCCCCTTACCTCCCTGGCCATCTCAGGTCTAGCAATCTATAATTTTTGAGATGTTTGATTCATAAATCCAAGCTAAAAAGCTAACACATTTCACTGCTGATAAATTAACAGCAGGATGGATTTTAAAAGATAAATGTGTATGCACATCTATTTTTTCAAATATTTTAAATATTAAATTTAGGCTAGAGTTTAATACAAAATATGTATGACTATTATTTTATTGATATGTGTTAGATTTGATGATGGAGAATGAACCTATCCATGTCTTTCCATCCTTTCACATAAAAACTAATATAAATAAGATTTGATATTAAGCCTCATAACTATCAGAGTAGGAATTATAATTCTCTAGATTATCTAGATTAGTATACACACACCTACAATTCTAGATTATTTTCTTGCCCATAGTCTTCAGTGTTTAGTTAGTGAAGAATTAGAATTAGCTATTCTGTGGACATTAAGTTGTCATCCCTCACAGCATTATGTTTCATTAAATCTTTGGGCTTAGGATGAATGTGTATTCCTTCAGATCAACTTGTTTAACTAGAGAATTGTTTGGGAATTGAAAAAGCAGGAAAGCTCACCCCAGTTTCTTTTGCTTTTATCAAGGAAAAAACAAATTAAGCTACTAAGCCAACTGATTTATTTGAAAATGTTTATGGTAACCTGATTTTAAATGATCTAGTTTTCCTTTTTATACAGAATAGAATGATTGAAGATTAGAAAATAGATATACTTATTTTAATTAGCACAATTGCACATAAGAGACTTATACTGAAAGAATATTTAAACTAGAATCAGGAAACCTGGGTTTTAGACTTGGTCCTGTCACTAACAAGTTAACCAAACATCTCAACTGGAGCTTCATTTTTCTCATCTATAGGATGAGGAGTTTGGATTATATGATTTCTGTGGTCCCTTTCAGTTCTAACATTCCATGAAATCAGTCAAGAACTCCTTTCAGATAGTAAAGCAGTTGAAATGAGAAAGTAGATTACATGGCTTTTCTAGGCTGGCCATGTGATACTTGGCTAGTAGAAAGAGGCAAATAAAGTGAGGAAGAATTTGGTGAACTTGGTATTTGTTTTAGTTTTTTTAAGTGAAAAAAAAATTTAGTTATATAGAAACTGAATTTAATACAGACTTTCTTGATCATTGGGGTAAAAAGAGGAAGGGAGGGATGTTTACATGAGGATGACAAGATATTAAGTGTTGGTGGGACTAAAATTATGTTAACCTCATGATTTTGTGAACTCTATGCTTTTCAATTCAAACATTACAGAGTATCACCTAACATGCTGTCACTCTGCTGAGAACTGGATACACAAAGACAAAAATCTCCTTCACTTAATAACATTCTACAGAAATGATCTAATATTTACACAAATAATTGGATGAAAAGTATGTTTGAGGGATGTGAGGAAGCATGGTTTAGTGAATGGAGTGCTGGAGGTCAGAGAGACATAGATTGAAATTCTAACACAGAAACTTAACTCCACTGTGTGACAATGGGTAAGTCACTTAACCTCACTGCTAAATGAGGAGAGCAGTAGAGTCTTATTCACAGGTTTGTCATATGGTTTAAATGAGATGTCTGTAAAACACTATAAATTTTAAATGCTACATGCATTGCTAATTTTTTATTACTACTATTAATGCAGTAAATACAAAGCAATTCATTGTGGGAAAGTACTAAATATGAGCAGGATCAGGAAAGCCTCTGAATAAGAGGGAGCTCCTGAGATGAACCATAAAAGGAGCTAATGATTACAAGAGGTAGAAGTAAGGAGTATTTGGGGCACTGGAAGCAGCTTGGGCAAAGACTTGTAAGAGATGTGGAATGTAGTTAGTTTGACTACAAGACAGTGTGGATAGAAAGAGAGGTCGATAATGTAAAATGATTTTGGAAAGCCTGGCCAGAATTTAATAGTGAATAAATTTAAATGCCCATTTGAGAAGATGGTATTTTATCCTATTGGCACTCAATATATAGGAATTTCCTGAAGTTTCTTGAGAGAGAAATTTATGTGGTCAGATGTGTTTTAGGATGAACAGTTTGGCATTTTGTGTTGAGGATGGCTTGGAGGGAAAAGAATTGGGAAATTGGGAGGTGATAGGGGGTCCTCTCTGGATTTATAGTGATCTGAGTATAAATATGGGGAGGACTATGAATATAAAAGATGTAAAAGTACAATCATTAAGACCTGAAAAGTTTCAACAAGTGACTGAAAAAAGTTGATTGTACATTGTATAGAAATAAGCAAGTTTGGAAGAGGGTTATGTTCAAGAAGGAATATGTTAGGGACATTATAAGTTTGAGATGCTAAAGGATGAGCAATTAGAGACAGCCTGGAATTCAGAAGAGAGATGAAGGCTGCAAATATAACTGTGAATTTTTTATATAGGGAGATCTATTGAATATGGGAGCCGATATCATTAAAAGAAAATGATATAGGGAAAAAAAGAGAGAGAGGAGGGTCAGGGATAAAGGCTTGGGATACTTACAAAGAAGAAGTGGTACCTGGATGAAGAGCAAAGTATTTTTAAGAGGAATATCGGATATATAGGAGGAAAGTCACAGAAACTCAGGATAGACTATTCAGGAGGATAATGTCAAAATCTTCCAGAAAATCAAGGCCGAGGAGAAGTAAGAAAAGCAAATATTGGAGTTAGAAACAAATCATCGATAATCTTGGAAAGAGCGGTTTTAGTTGAGTTGGTTGGCAGCCAAACTTCCAGGCATTGAGAAGAAAGTGGAAAATGAATAAGTGAAAGCAGGAGTACAGATTTTTTTTCTAGGTGTCTGGCTGTGAAAAGAAGAAAATACGAAGGGTGATAACTGAAAAGATGAAGGCTTTCTTCTTTACAAGGAAATCTAGACTTGTTTGTAAGCATCACATACAGAGCCAATGGGTAAAGAGAAATAAAAGATTGAGAAGACAGGATCAGAGGGGAAATCTTCAGAAGGAAATGGAAGTAGATATGAGCAAGGTATGAGTTAGGGTTTGGCCTTGTCCAGAAGAAGGCCCATCTTTTTACCAGAAAGTGGATCAAAAGAGGTGAAAATAGGGTTTGGTAGTGTAGAGTTAGGGAGAAGGCTCACAGGAGATGGCCTCTGTTTTCTTTGTCAAGTATGAGGGCATGGGGCAGGGAAGGTGAGGGAGTGAAGGCAGAGTCAGAGTTCTTGCAGAATCCCCCTAAACAGTTTTAAAAATAACATATATATGTTATTTTATATATAAATATATATATTTATATGTAATATAGTATATATTATATATAATATATGTAAAATAATATACAATACATGTAATATATATATATACATACACATACATACACACATATAAAATTTAAAAAAGCAGATTTTGGAGCGGCAGAGGTGAAGCAATGTTTTAGCCTAAGACAATTGAGAATGTGGGCAAGAAAGGTCTGTCTCCCCAGGATGACATCGGAGAACAGACCAGTGACCCACAAACCATCGGCAAGCCTTGGGAGGACTGAACTGGCCGTGGAGGGTTCTGGAGCTCTTTGCTGTGATAAGAGGGTTGGACAACTGATCCAAAGTAGATTATGGGGGTCTTTGTAGGCACTAGGGACTGGACAATGTTGCATTGTCCATATGTGGTTCTTTTAACAGCCCCAGGGTGAGGAGGCCCTGTGTTTATGGTTATACACAGGCCAGGAGAGCATTAAGCACACCTCTCTTTAGATCATATTACCTCAGAACTGAAAAACTCCAGACTTGCTCCATCTCTCTGCCTCGAACTAGTTTTGAAACATAACATAAAGTTAAAAGTTAAGAAATAGGCTGAGAAAAGATCAAAGAACAAAAAAGAACTTGGTTGTAAAAAAGTTACTATGGTTACAGGGAAAATCAAAACATTCAGAAGACAGTGTTCAAACCTGTTACATCCAAAACTTCAAAATAAAATGTGAATTGGTCTCAGGCCTAAAAAGAACTCCTGAAAGGATTTTAAAACTCAAGAGAGGAAAAATTAGAAAAAGAAATGATGGTGATGCAAGAAAATCATGAAAAGTCAATAGTTTGTTAAAGAAGTCACCGAAAGATACTGAAAATAACGCCTTAAAAAACAGAATAGGCCAAGTGGTAAAAATGAGCCACAAAAATCTACTAAGTAAAAGAACACCTTAAAAATCAGAATTGGCCAAATGGGGGGGGGTGGGTACAAATAGGGTTATAAAACTGTACATACTCTTTGACCTAGCAGTAGCACTATTATGTGTGTATCCTAGGTCCAGGATACCTAAAAAAAAAAAAAAGTTCCAGAATTTTTTTTAAAAGAAAAAGAATCTATATGTTGGGGGGGGATGGGGAATAGCTGTTTTTGTGGTGATAGGAAATTGAAGGGGATGCTCATCATTTGAAGAATGGTCAAACAAGTTGTGGCATATTATTATGATTGAATACTGTCGTGCTATAAGAAAAAGCAGGGTACTTTCAGAAAGAAAAACTGGAAGAATTTAATTAACTGGTATAAAGTAAAGTAATCAGAACCAGAACAGGTACACGGTAACAGCAACAGTGATGATCAACTATGAATGACTTAGCTATTCCCAGCAAGATGATGATCCAAGACAGTTCCAAAGGATTTATGGTGAAAAAATGTTGTCCACCTCCAGAGAAAGAACAGATGGAGTCTGATTGCAGATTGAAGGGTACTTTTTAAACTTTATTTTTCTTGGGGTTTTGTTTGGTTGTTTTTTTTTTTTTTGGTCTGTTTCTCCTTTTACAACATAATTAATATGGACATATGTTTTGTACGAGTGTGCCTGTATAACCTATATCAAACTGGAGGAGGAGAAAGAGAAGAGAGTTTGGAAATTAAAATTTACCAAAAAGAAAATGAATGTTAAAAGTTGTTTGTATATGTAATTGGAAAAATAATACATTAATTAAAAAATCATGGAATGGACTTTCTGCTCTAACTTCCAAGCACCCAGCTGCCCTCTGGGATCCGATCCTCCAGCCTCCCAGGCCAACATCATGACTTCCTACAGCTACCACCAGTCGTCCTCCACCTCCACCCTGGGGCTGGGGAGCAACAACTCCATGCACTTTGGAAGCGGGGCTACGTTCCGGGCACCCAGCATCCACGGAGGCTCCTGGGGCCTGGGCGTGTCCGTGTCCCGCTTCGTCTCTTCTGGCGTGAGTGGGAGCTATGGGGGCAGCGGCAGCAGCTTCAGCCTGGGCTTTGGGGGAACCAACGGACTCCTGTCGGGCAATGAGAAAATCACCATGCAGAACCTCAACGACCGCCTGGTCTCCTACTTGGACAAGGTTCGAGCCTTGGAGGAGGCCAACTCTGACCTGGAAGTGAAGATCCGGGACTGGTACCAGAAGCAGGGCCCTGGACCCGCCCGAGACTACAGCGCCTACATGAAGACTATCGAGGACCTCCGCAATAAGATTCTTGGTGCCACTATTGAGAACTCGAAGATTGTTCTGCAAATTGACAATCCCCGCCTGGCTGCGGATGACTTCCGAACCAAGTTTGAGACAGAGCAGGCCCTTCATCTCAGTGTGGAGGCTGACATCAATGGCCTGTGCAGAGTGCTGGATGAGTTGACCCTGGCTAGGACTGACCTAGAGATGCAGATTGAAGGCTTGAAGGAGGAGCTGGCCTATCTCAAGAAGAACCATGAAGAGGAAATGAGTGCTCTGAGTGGGCAGTAGGAGGCCAGGTTAGCGTGGAGGTGGATTCTGCACCAGGCATTGACTTGGCCAAGATCCTGAATGACATGAGAAACCAGTATGAAGCCATGGTTGAGAAGAACAGGAATGATGCAGAGGCTTGGTTCACCAGCAAGATGGAAGAGCTGAATCGAGAAGTAGCAGTCCATTCAGAACAGCTCCAGAGCAGCAAGACTGAAGTCACTGACCTCCGGCGGACCCTTCAGAGGCTAGAAATTGAGCTGCAGTCTCAGCTCAGCATGAAAGCGGCCCTTGAAGGCACGTTGGTGGAAACAGAGGCCCGTTATGGGGCCCAGCTGTCACAGATACAGGTCTACATCACCAACATTGAGGCTCAGCTGAGTGACATCCGAGCAGACACAGAGTGCCAGAACCAGGAATACCTGCTCCTCATGGATATCAAGAGTCGGCTGGAGCTGGAGATCACTACCTACCGAAGCCTGCTTGAAGGCCATGATGGCCAAGACAGCAATGTATCCATATCCCCAAAAGCTGTCTAAATCAGAAGGGTCCTGGTCATGGAGAGTCCTGGGTACAGGGCCCTCTGGAGGGGTGCTGAGGAAGCAACCAAGTGACGATGTCTAGGTGGAAGAGGGCAGCGCTCCGGATGTATCCCCTAATAAAACTTCTGATTTTGAGGGGAAAAAATCATGGAATGGTGTGGGTAGCTTGAGGAGAGGAGACTGGACATGGCAAAATATGCCTATATTTTTTGTTATTTGGGAGGCTTGGACTAGTGGCTAAAGAACTAAAATGATCTGCCATTAAGTCCAGCGTCAGTAAATGTAGTGAGCCCCTGGGAATAGAGGGATCATTAGAATGCCTAAGAAGATATGAACCAGCTTAGGTTGGAAATAGTGGGCAAAAGTTCCCATGCTGATCTGTAGGGGAATTGAACCTGTGAATGGCTGTTAAATTTTCAAAGAAAGAAAAAAGCAGCAGGAAGAGATGGTTTGGAAGATATACTCAATAAAGACTTCGATATAGTTAGGGAATGAGTCAATAAAAGGATTGTCTTGAAACAATGAGGTCTTACTTAAAATTAGCATACTTTTGTGTTTCTTTTTTTAATAATAATTTTTATTGTTGAGTTTTTTTAAAAGCATCTCCATAGCTTCCCTAAATATGTACTTCCCCTCTTCCTCTCAGAGTGCCATGTCATATAATTAATGATATTTTTAAAGACAAAAAAAGAAAAAATATTAACAATTCAGTACTTTAAAAAAAAAAGTCTAAAATATGTTCCACGTACAATATCTTTGGGCCTCCCATCTCTGCAGAGGGATGTGTAGTGGAAGGGTCTTATTATATCTCTTCTTTTTAAATATGCTTGTTCTTTATAATTTTGCTGCATTTTCTCCATTGTTGTAGTCATTGTGCATAGTGTTTTCCTTGTTTATTTCTACATAAGTTTATGTAGATCTGATGCTTCTCTGTTAATTATTTCTTATGGCTTGGTAATATTATGTTACATTCATAGAGCATAATTTGTTTAGCTGTTTCCCAATCAGCAGACATCTACTTTGTTTCCAATTCTTTGTCAACCACTCAGTAAAAATGTATTAATCACTTACTGTATGCCAGGTACAATGCTAAGCATGGAAGGTACCAGAAGAGATCAAAGAAGGCCCCTCCTCTTAAGGAACTCACAACTAATGGGAAAGACAACATGAAAATAATTGAACAAACAAGATATCCACGTGTGTGTGTGTGTGTGTGTATACATACACACACATACATTATTCAGAATAAGTTGGAAATAATCAACCCAAGAAAGGCACTAGCATTAAAAGGAATCAGGAAAGGCTGGGATTTGAAAGAAAGTGGAGAGGGTAAACCGTTAAGAGAATATCAGGCAAGTCAGTGAAAATCCGGGAGTCCTGAGAGGAAATAGCTTGTTTGAGGAACAGCAAGGATGTCAGGGTCACTGGATGGCAGAGACTGGGGGAAAAGAAGCTGGCAAGGGAGGAGGAGGCAGCAGCTTGTGAAGGGCTCTGAAAACCAGATAGGAGTTTTTATTTGATCCTGGAGGTGAATGGAACCACTGGACTTTATTGAATAAAGAAATGATAGGTCAATTCTGTCCCCCTGGAAGGGTAGTTTTAACAGCTGGAGCAGGGAGAAACTCAAGGCTATTCTCTGGATTTTTCTCCGAACTTCTTTTAAGGAGGCAGGGCCTTTCCAAAGTCTCTTCAGTTGGTTGTTGTATCTTCTGCCTTCTCATCTGCTGCTTCTCTGATTTCTGATGGGCAGTGGGGTAAGAGGCCATTGCTGCCTTTTTTTTTTTTTTTGCTTTTTGCTGAGGCAGTTGAGGTTCAGTGGCTTGCCCAGGGTCACACAGCTAGGGAATGTTAAGTGTCTGAGACCAGATTTGAACTTAGGTCTTCCTGACTTCAGGGCTGGTTCTCTATCCATTGCACCACCTAGCTGCCCCTGTCTGCCTTATTTCTTACCTAGCCCCTAGACTGGGGCTTGGCTCAGTCAGATGGAGACGTTTCCAAAAAGGCCAAGCCTCCTCCTGCATCCAGACCATAGCCAGTTGTCCTTAACCTGTTTCCGGCCACTGGGCCCGGATGGCTCCGAACGAGAAAGTGCAGCTGTTGATCTGGCACAGCCCTCCCCCACTTAAATCTACTTCAGTTGCCGGTATCTCCTCCTTGATGCCATGGTGCTCTTTAAGAAAGGAGAAACCACAACTGCAGTGATTTCTGATGCTTCTTGTTTCAGAGTCCTGTGATTCATCTCTAACTCAGGTTGAAAAACACAGATCCACAGTTCTATCATTTGCAACAGAAATATGATGTAATTTTCCCATAATCTCCAAATAGTTCTTTGATTTCTACTGTTCTCAACTATATTTTTAAAACCCTGACAGCCATATTTAAACAAGCTGATTAGCAATAATGGCTTCAAGCCATCTTTTCCTTGGTTTCTGGGCCTCTAAGAACTGCTTTAAACAAGTAAGGGGATACTTCTCTGAGGGACAATTTTATCTTGGTTCTGAGAGGAGTCTTGAGCTTCTTTTAAATAAAGATATGAAAAAACATTTAGTGCTTACTAAGTGCTGAAATTTAAGGATGAAAATTTAAGGGAAAAAAGGAAACAGTTTATAACCTCAAGGAGCTTTTACTCTAATGGGGGAAAACTGCAGTGGAGGCCTGTGGTTAGAAAAGGTTCCACAGTCAAAGTGTTTCCCCTTCAGCCTGTGAAGGAGTTGTTCTGGAAGTAGAGTGAGCATGGTTTGAGAATTACCTGAAAATGTAAGGGAGAAGCAGGTGCCAGTTAGTAAAGCTGTTTGTTAGAGCAAAAGGCAGATGCCCAGAGACACAAAATTTCATTTTCTGCCCTCTTCTGAAACTTGAATGTACAGATATAAAAGAGGTAGTGAGGTAGTACCTTGAAGGCTGACATGGATAAAGGGAGCAAACCTCAAAGGGAGAAGTTGTTGAGTGTTGGTAACCAACAGTTGATCTAAGTGGCAGTAACAAGCTTGGGACATGGCTGTACCTTTTTCTCTTCCAGTATGTAAGTGAGCATGCCAGACAGTGTATGTGTTACTAGAGATAATGGTTAGGGTCACAGCATTGTATGAAAGGAGCTAGCTATCTCCTAAGGATATGAAAAAGAATGGAAGAGGAAAAGGGGTGATTGGTTAATAGACTGTCTCTCATCAACATCCCCAGCCCAACCTAAGCCTCCCAACTCAGAATATGCAAGGGTATCTTACTAAAACCTATTAAGTGTTGCCCCAAATTTCATATTTTTTTGTTTTTATTGACTTCATTTGTAATTTTTTGTTGTATTTACTTTGTGGCTTTTTCAAAAAGTTACGTTGAAGGAAAGATAGATAAAAGAAGAGATTTAACTGTTCTTAAGATTGTTATGTGATAAGATCACAGGGAAAAGCTCTGCTAAGGAGAATGTTCTGTTGATGGAAAAGATGTAATAGGAAGGGTTAGTAGAAAGTTGAAGACATACAATGAGATTAACTCTTTAAAAATTGTTTTCGTTTTAAGTTTATTTCTTTTTAATACACATTGCTTTATAAATTATATTGGGAGAGAAAAATCTGAGCAAAAGGAAAAAACCATGAGAGAGAGGGAAAAAATCAGAAAAAAGAAGTGAACATAGCATGTGTTGATTTACATTTAATCTCCTTGGTTCTTTTTCTGGATACTGATGGCATTTCCTATCAAAAGTCTATTGGGATTGCTCTGGCTCACTGAACCACTGAGAAGAACCAAGTCTTTCATAGTTGATAATGACACATTCTTGCTATTATTGTGTACAATATATTCCTAGTTCTGCTTGTTTCACTCAGCATCAGTTCATGCAAATTTTTCCAGGTCTTTCCACAGTTAATCATTTTTTAAAGAACAATAATATTCCATTACTTTCATATACCAAAGCTTATTCAGTCATTCCCCAAATGATGGGCATCCATTCTTTTTCCAATTCTTTGCTACCACAAAAAGCTGCTATAAACCTTTTTGTACATGTAGGTCCTTTTCCTTCCTTTCCTTGAATTCCCAAGATGATCCTAAGATACAGATTCAGTATTGGCACTGCTGGGTGAAAGGATATACACAGTTTTATAAGCCTTTAGGCATTTCCAAATTGCTCTTCAGAATGATTGGATCAGTTCACAACAATGTATTAGTGTCCCAGTTTTCTCACATTCCCTTCAACATTTATCATTATCTTTTCCTGTCATCTTTGCCAATCTGGGAGGTGTGAGGTGGTAACTTAAAGAGTTTTAATTTGCATTTTTCTAATTGATAGATATTTAGAACATTTTTTCATATAACTCTAAGTGCCTTTAATTTTGTCATCTGAAAATTGTCTGTTCATATCGGTTGACCATTTATCAATTGCGGAATGACTTGTATTCTTATAAATTTGACACAGTTCTTTATGTATTTTAGCAATGAGACCTTTATCAGAAACAGTAGTTTTAAAGATTTTTTCCCAGCTTGGTACTTTTCTTTTAATCTTGTTTGTGTTAGTTTTGTTTGTGCAAAAACCGTTTCAATTTAATGTAATCAGAGTTGTCAATTTTGGCTTTTATAATGTTCTCTAGTTCTCTTTGTTCATAAATTCCTCCCTTCTCCAAAGATCTGATAGGTAAATTATCCTTTATTATCCTAATTTGTTTATGGTATCCTCTTTTATGCCCAAATCATGTATCCATTTTGACCTTATTTTGGTCTGGGGTGTGAGATGTAGTTCTTTGCTGATTTTCTGGCATATTATTGTCCAGTATTCCCTAGCAATTTTTATCAAATAGTGAGTTCTTATTCCAGAAGCTGGACTTTGGGGGTCTGTCAAGTACTAGATTATTATAGGCCTCGCTTATTGTCTGGTGATGAGTTTAACTCTTACCTAGTCCAAATAAACTATATTCTAGAGTGCTGAAACAACTAGTACATGTGATTGCTAACATAATGACATAAGGTTCACTAGACGGTTCCAAAGATTCCATAATATAATACCACGTGTATACTGTATTAACTTCTGCTGTTCCCCTATTGGTTTATCTGCTTAGACTCTGGCAATTTCAGTCTTTCCCCCCATTTCTTTCTTTATGACTCCCTCATCCTAGAGAGCAGTTTCCCTGGAACCTAGATCTCAGAGTTGCATTTTCTCCCCTTGTGGGCTGTTTATGACTCACCAACACTCTGTCTGTACCTCAAGACTTCTAGGGGGAAGGAGCGGAGCCCAGTTGGGCCTCACATGGAGTGGAGTGTTACATAGTCCCTGCCACATTGCTTCTGTAGCCCAAGGAAGCAAATAACTTGAATGTGGAACTCCAGCACAGGGAGCGTGGGGGAGAAAGAAACGGGATGTCAATTTGAGGGCTTGTGCACGTCACTGGGTTGGCTCGCACAGCCTTGCTGCCAGGAGTGGGTTTGGGGGGGTACTGAATGATGCTGAAGTTGCTTTTTCTTTAGGGCATAATTCCTGTTCTGGAGAAGGGTCCTAAGGAGCAAAGAAAACATCTATTCCTTCGACTTAGTGGTCAGGTAACCCAAAAGTTTCTCCCATCTGTGACGCCTGGACCCAAGGTGCTTGCTTGTAAGTGCCCCCATGTTGTTGCTCTGGGGCCTCGTCCGGATGTCTCACTCGTCTCGGTTTGGTGCTCTCTTCCAGCTCCTTCTCACACTAGCGAGTCTAACTTCCCCAAAGATGACCAGTCCCGTGGCCGCCTCCCAGGCAGCCCTGTCTAAGAGAAACATGCTTCTCCTCTCTTCCTCCTTCTGGATTTTGGGTCTTCGTCCCATGTGTTCTTTCTTTATGACTAGTTGCTCCTCCGTGTTGTATATGCTGATAATACAACCAACATTTCATGGGTGTGGTCCTTTGGGATCTTGAACACAATGGTTTCCTTAGAAAATAGAATAGATCACAAGATGGCAGATATCCATCTATTAAAGCAATTAGATAAATAAGAAACACCTCAGTGTACATACACACTTGGATTATATTCTCCTGCCAGCGAACTCTTCTACAAACATTGTTACTGGTTTATTCAGCTATATCTGCACCACAAGAAACTACTTTGGCTTGGCGCTCCATCTGGTTGTTGATCCTCACCTTTTCTTCAGCTGGGGAAATCCCCTTCTCTCCTCAGCTACAGCCTTGCAAAGTCTTTGATGGAGTTGTCACTCTTGGAAAGGCATTTAGAAGTTAAGGGGAGGAGCAGCTGTCCTTAACCTGGAGAAAGGCAGAGCTGAGCTGCCAGGCCCTTCTGCGTGCGGGCGGCTCTCCCCTCACTTCTGGAGCAGTCATGAAGCTGCCTCAGCTTTTCCTTCAGACTGGCTGTGGCAGAAGCGGGAGCAAGCCCTTAGCAAAACTGCTGCTCAAAGGCTGCTGCTGTGCTCAAAGAAGACCAGGATGTCGGGGAGGGGATGCCATGACATGCAAGTGAGCTTGATTTAAGGAGGGAGGGCCGGGCAAGGTCACCTGCCTCGCTTTCCCCTCCAGAGTCATCCGGGTCAGTGGCCAGATATAGATCAAGTCTTCCAGGGTACCTCCTGTGCTTCTCTCTTGCCTGTATTCAGTAGCTAAAATCAGTCTCCTGACTTAAAAAGTCACATCTCATCAGATTTCTCTTTTCAAATAAACAGTCCTTTCTCAATCATACCTCAATCTCCAAACATGTATCTGATTTCTTCTTCTCTTTTATCTGTTTTAGTCATAAAACATGCATGTGTAAATTAGCCCTCCTCTGAAATTCTCAACAAAGACCTTTTTCCTTCATGCTACTAAGAAGGTATTTCTTTAAAAATCCCCTTTCTCCAGACCTTTTTCTGCTGGTATAGCATTATATTATTTCCACACAAGTGAGGGGTCATTCCACCTTGGTGACCACATTCTGGTTCCTCATTTAGACACTACAGATCATTGTCTCCAAAATTCTCTACATCCTGTCTGAAAGCTGTGGTTCTTCAAACACATATTTTAATAGTTGACATGAAAATCTCTAGGGTTTTGTCTTCCATTTCTCTTTTCTTCTTAGTATACCTAGTAGTAGCTTGATATAGGACCTTTAAGGTTTATTAAGCCTTTAAATCACAATAACCTTTTGAAATAGGTTATATTGTTATTTTCCTCTGTGTTTTACAAATGAGAAAACTGAGGCTCATAAAACCTAACTGATTTTTCTCAAAGATCATATAAGGAGTGTCGGATCTGGGAATTAAACCTAACTCTTCTAAGCTCAGTGTTCTCTGTTATTATTTGTTAATTTGATGTCCAAAGAAATGTCAAGACTTCAACGTTGATGGTGACTAGTGTTATCATTTAGGCCTCAGTTGTAGTTTGACTTCTTAAACTTTTTCTATTTCTGATCTCTTTTCACCTGAAAAAATTTAACACAACCCTAGGTATATAAAATAGGTATGCATATCAAACATTTACTGATAATAAATTATAAAGAAATTTATTTTAAAACAATTGTTTAGTATATAAAATTTCCCATTTATTAAAAACAAAAGCAAATTTACATTGTAGTGAGATGGACATGCTTGTTTATTTTTATTTAAAAAATTAATCTTAGTGGAATATTTGAAACCTTTTATTATTGCCAATTTTTTCTCTACCCCCACAGTTAATTATGTGACCCATATTTGACCCACAGTTTAAGAAGCTTTGAATTAGGGAAGTACCATCTGCATGGGAAACAAATGGATTAGATTTGAACTGGCAAAAGATGCCAGTGGTAATATATAATGACCGCCTAAGAAATGATTATTTTATCTTAAAAAAAAAAAAACCAAACACCTTATCTTGTCATCCTCTAAAACTGAATTCCCTCAGTTTATTCCTTTATATTTCAAGTGAATTTGGGCAAATGCAAACTCTTAACTTTTTAGTAACATGGATAGTGCCCCCAAATAAGCAGCACCATGAGTTTTTCCTTAAAGTTCCTTGCATCCCCAGGTTCACCAATTATTTTAGGACTCCTAGCTCTGTCTTGTCACATATTAGGTGAGGTGGCAAAACCATATTGGAATTTTTGGTGGGAAGGAGAATGGATATTTACACTTAGGGGGAAGATCTGAGACTTCATTGGCAGTGTGGGCATTACTTGCACTAAGTAAATCTATGCCTGTAAATCTACACAGTCTCAAAAGTTATCCAGGGCAAAGATTCAGCAGACTTACCCAGATTCACATAAGTAGTATGAGTTAAGAGATTAAATTTGAACCTAGTTCTTCAGTTTCAGATGCCATCTCTCTGTCTCTCTGTCTCTGTCTGTCTGTCTGTCTGTCTGTCTGTCTCTCTCTCTCTCTCTCTCTCTCTCTCTCTCTATATATATATATATATATATATATATATATACACACACACTCACACATATATATATATTAGGCCATGGTTATTTTGGAACTGGGAATTCCAGCAATTAAAAAATGTTGTATTGTTTTGTTTTCCCCAAGGAAAGTTATTTAGAACAATAACCTAAAAAGTAAAATATAAGGGAATGCAAAAACAAACAAGTCAGTTTCATATCATTCTTAGCCCATCCTGTCTTTAGGTTAAAAGTTTTGTTGCATAGAATTTTTGGCTGAAGTGTCTTCTTGAAGAAATTACTGTAGGAGAAAGAGAGTTGTACTTTCATGAGAACTTCATAATAGCAGAAGGAAATGTTGGGCTCCACTTTATATATTTCCTGACAAAGCCATCTCCTTCTTTCTTGCAAATATTGAATCTGTCTTTAGTTTAAATGTATTTAGGCTTCAGTACGTGATACCCATAGATCCTTTGATTCATTTTATGGGATAGTTCAGTTCAATTCAGCAAACCTTTAAAAACCTGCTATGAAAAATGCAGTTATTCATATTGGAAAGTGTGAATATTTTATAAACGATTATACTCTTAAAGTGGCCGGTTTTAGAAGTGCTTGCTTCTAATTCTTCTGTTGATGAGGCTATTGCTAGTGGATACCTTGAGTTTGAGGGCTCTGAACTGGAGTCAGGATTAAGTCTTGTACCAGTAGGGTAAGTCCCTGGGCCTCAACTTGCTTAAACTGGTGAACCAGCCCAGATTGGGGAAAGGGTGTGCATTCAAAACTTCTGTGCTGATTAGTATTAGGATTAGGTCTGTGAGTTGTCTGCTCTACTTTCAGCCTGGGCAAGAGAGAAAAACCAAGTTTTCAATTTAAACCATTAGGTCAAAGTATGCTTATTGAAGTAAGTGACTTTATAACCCAATTAATTACCAATTAATGAGTAGCCATGGGAAGCAGTCATTCAATTAGGTCTTACAGATCTCTCCTGGAGCTTTATTACATATGACTCATAGGGAAGGGTCAAACTCAGAACATGAATGTTGTGGCTCTCGTAATACATGCAGTTGCTTTAAACATGGACTAGTGATTGTGGGAATGATTCCTTTTAAATTACCATATTACCACAGATGGTTGCTTGCTAGACTAAGGTGGCCATTTGGGGGAATTGACAGAAGAAACAGATGGTCTTGTAAAGAACACAGATGTCACTTGATAGGAAGCATGGCACGTGAAGTGATGATCAGGAATGTCATAAATGGAAAGTTGGTGTCCATTTGGTCAGGTGATATTTCCATTTTCTGAATATTTTCAATAAGGTCATGGCAGACGGGACATCTGTGCAATCTTGCTTCAAATTCTCTTCAGATATAGCCCCTATATACACAGTAGTTTAATATTTATCCTTTCCTACTGCCTAGCTGTTTTCAAGAATACTGAGCACTCTTCACACAAAACAAAACCTATTATTTGTCAGTCACAAATGTCATGACTGTGTGCCATGATGATAAGAACAATTTGTTTGTGTATATATATATATATATATATATATATATATGTTGTATGTGTGGGTATGTAAAATTGGAAAAAGCACAAGAATTGCCAATGAAGTTCACTACTAGTGATAGTCTAGTAACTCAGTTTAGTAATCTTGGAAATTCTAAGTGTAGGGATCAAATTTTAAATATTCTGAAGAGCTTGTAGATCACGTAGTTATATTAGTTATGATATTTATTTCTACCATCTTAATCATTGGCACTTGGAATGGAATTTAAATAACAATTTTAAAGTCAAAATTAGCTTCATTTGTATAATATGTCATTTAAAATGAGTTGAGACAGCATGGGATGGGGAGGAAAGTACCAGATTTGGGTCCACATGATCTGGTTTATTGATATGTTTTCTTTTAAACTAATCTTAATAACTCTCCTTCACACACACACACACACTATATATATATACACATATATATATATATATATCTTTAACAAAGAAAAAAATGTACATAAAACTAGAAAACACACACCATATATCCTCAGCAAAGAAAAACATGTACGTAAAACTAGCAACTAAACAATATATATACACACTATGTTCTAGTTCTGTAGCCCCCCCTCCTTTTCTGGCTACTGAATAGGAGGAGGAATGCTGCAATATCATTTCTTTGGGGTTAAGATTAGTCATTACAGCCAATCAGATTTCAGTTGAACATTAGAATTGTGGGCATTTTCATTATTGTATGCAATATTTGTAGTTTTTTCTTGGTTCTCCTTACTTCATTCTGCATTAGTTCCTGCATCTTTGAATTCTTTATATTCATTTTTAAACAATGCAATAATATTCTGTTGTATTCATTTTTAACAGTTTTTTAATCCATTCCTTGGTCATGTGCATTCATTTTTCTTTCCACAAAAAATACTGCTACAAATGTTTTGGTATACTTGGACCTTTTCTTCCTAACTTTGGTGTCTTTATGGTATATGCCAAGTAGTGAAGTCTTTGAGTCAAAAGATAAGAATAATTTGGTGACTTTTCTTGTGTAATTTTGAGCAACTCATTTGATCTTTTGGGCTCTGTTTTCTTGTAAAATGAGGGAGTTGGGGTTAAATGACTAATATTTGTGCAAGATCTAAATCCCTTTGAATGCTTTTGATACATGAAGTAAGACTGTTTGGTCTAAACACTCTCAGTAGTGAATGACCTTCATGATAAGATTTCTTTGAAAAA
The DNA here is from genome assembly GCA_023553655.1 of Myrmecobius fasciatus. Lineage (NCBI taxonomy): Eukaryota > Metazoa > Chordata > Mammalia > Dasyuromorphia > Myrmecobiidae > Myrmecobius > Myrmecobius fasciatus. The sequence goes on from JAJPUD010001567.1 coordinate 247,084, forward strand.
AAACTCCTACAGGGGCTTTGGTTGATCTTTAATGAAAACCAGGTATCTTATCTAGGTTCTTTTTAAGACTTCCAACATTAAAAAAGGTGTGGAAGAGTCCAAATTGCTGAAGATAATAAATTCTGTAAAAAAAAAAAAAAGTTTAGGCAGTTTACCTATTTACTGTCAGATTGGTATCTTTAGTCGGTAGAAGATAATGTATGAAGCCAAGAAAGGAACTGGGCCAATTTGAATTAGTTCTTGCCCTTATATTAAGTCTTTTAGCAGAAGCCTTTGTCCAGTGTGGTGGATAATGGTTTATTTACCATTATTATCCATGACATGACATGGAAGTGTGGCATGATGTCACCCTGATGTCACGGACCTCTTCAAGAACAAAGAACAAACAACAATCTCTGTGAGTAAAGCTGGCCTGGAATTGATCATTCAGAAGACTCCTTCCTTCCCTCCCTCTCTCCCTCCTTCCCTCCTTCCCTTGCTACCTCTCCTCCTTCCTTCTTTTTCCCTCCCTCCTCCCTTTCTTCCTTCCTTCCTTAACTCCCTCCCTTTCTTCTCTCTCTTTCCTTCTGTCCTTCCCTTCCTTCCTTGCTTCCTTCCCTTCCTCTCTCCCTCCTTTCATCTCTCCCTTATTTTCTTTCCTCCCTCTTTCCTTCATTTTCCTTCCTCCCTTCCTTCCTTGTTTCCTTCCCTTCCTCTCTCCCTCCTTTCATCTCTCCCTTCTTATCTTTCTTTACTCCCTCTTTTCTTCATTTTCCTTCCTTCCCTCCCTTCTTCCTTCCCTCCCTTCTTCCTTTCCTCCCTTCTTCTTTCCCTCCCTCCCTTCTTTCTTCCCTCCCTTCCTCCTTGCTTCCTTCCTTTCCTCCTATCTTTCCTACCTTCCTCCCTCTCTCCACATAGGGCATTATATCCTTATCTACAGATGCTCTTAAAAGCACTTTTTTTTTCCTCTTTTGTACCTCTGAACTCTTCCAAGATATCTTGGGGTTACTGGCTAGATCAGGATCAGGCCTTAAACCAAAACCATCCTGATTTTAATTATCCATCAACAGATCTTAAGCCAAGCCCCATTTGGTCATTGTTTGGGCCTTGATTGACTCAGATTGAATATAAATAGTAATTATTTCTGTTTTAGAAACCCAGAGGGGCTTTCCCTCCCAGATTGATTGATTGATAGATTGATTTAGATTTTTTTTTTTTTTTATTAAGTGAAAGAGGAGATTCTTTGCTAGGTAGTCTTAATCTCCTGAAAGGGTGCAGCCTCAGTCAAATTGAGTCCTGTTGAAGACTTTAGTTTAGAAAGGCCAAAGTCTCCCATTACATCCAGGCCCAGCTCCAGTGGTCTTGATCTATAGCTGACCACTGAACCCAGATGGCTCTGGAGGGGAAAGTGAGGCAGGGGACCTTCCCCAGCCCTCCCTCACTTAATTCAGTTGCATGTCATGGCATCCCCTCCCTGATGTCAGGGTCCTCTTCGAAAAGGAAGCACAAACAACAACAAACTCAACAACAACCAGTATAATCAATCTGATACTACTACTACTGATAATTAAAATTAACTTTTGCATATTTCATAACCTAAAATTTTCTTTGTCAACAATACTAAAAATGAAATGTCCTAGTATAAGGACATTGAACTGTTCTATAAGAAATATAGCTAAAGTACATTTCAATATACCATCATTATGTAAAATTGTTATTAGATATGTTAATATTTGTTTTTTCCTGAAGATTTGAATTTTTTAAAAAAGTGAATTTGGTGTCCAAAAAATGTTGTCATAACCTCCACCCTCTGTCCTCTTCCCTCCCTCCTTCCCTCCACACATGCATAATGTGTCCATCAGTGGGATAGTAAACAGCATTATGCTAAAAATACTGTTTCTTTTATAAAAAGTAGGAATGATCGAACTTTTACTTGTACTTTAAAAGTATAATTTTGTAAAGATGTAGTTTAAAAATATTTTCTCCATATAACTTGCTAAAATAGTTTTTATAAGATTTGTAAATGTTATAATAAATATAATAAAATAATACAAAGTATTAATTATAAATTATATCGACAAGTATAAATTATTTAGTTTACAGTCTTCTGCCGTGTGCACTTCCCACATAGCACATAAATAAAATGGAATTTTTCTCTACAGAAAAATATGATAATTTTCTCATAAATTTAAGGATACTTTTTCTTGGGAATTAAAAGTTTCAGGACCAGAATACCTAAAAGTTTTCAACATATGACCTATCATCATGGTGAGAAAAGTGGATCAATGACTCTGTAAAACGACTTAGGTCATCATTCTATATAACTGATTTATTTCTATTGATCTTAATGGCAAATACTGTCTTTCATCTTACTAAATCAATTTCTCTTTTCCTTAGTTTTAAAAAATGCTGAAGTGACCAAAACTAAATGAATTATTTTAACTATATAGCATCAAGGAAAAAAATAATTTTTCATTAAGTGAATAAATGAGTATTTGAATTGCAGTAGTTTTGTAAATCTGTTACAGATATTCAGAGACACCTGGTAGTATTTTAGTAAATTTATAAGTACTCTCTTAAATTTCTAAAATGGACAGGATTCTAATATTTCAACTCCTCCTCTCTTTGGTTTCCAGAAGAGGTGACAGCTAATTTGGCTAACTTTAATTAGTTTAACAAAAGATCTTTATGTATTAGGAAGGTATAATGTAAGTTAACATAGTTCAAATAAAATTTTTTTTTCCAGTTTACAGTTTAAATATACTACAGTTTTCGACCCTGTGATTTGCAAATAAAAGTACAAACAGAAGAATTATTTCTCATTTCATATATGAATATAGGATAATAACTTGTGTCAGAGTTGGGATTGAAAAAAGCATTCTAAGATACACACAGGAACTATACAGTTCTAAAACATTCTTCACACAAATAAAGACAGATCTAAACAACAGGAGAAATACTAATTGCTCATGGGTAGACCAAGCTTATAAATAGAAATGACAGTGCACTCTAAATTAATTTGCTTATTCACCACCATGCTCATCATGGTAGCTAGAGGTGGTGCAGTAGAATCCTGGAATCAGGAATTCCTGAGTTCACATCCAGTCCCAGACACTTACCAACTATGTATCCCTGGGCAGGTGACTTAACTCTTCTTTCTTTCAGTTTCCTCATTGAAAATAAGGATAGCAACAGCATCTTCCTTCCAGGATCATTGTGAAAATTAAATGAGATTAAAAACTATAAAGCACTTAGAACAGTCAGGCACATAGTAGGAGTTATATAAATGTCGATTATTATTTAATTATGAAAGTATTGCTTTATAGAGCCAGGAGAAAAAATAATTTATCCTGAGTGAAAAAGGTCAAGAACATGAAAGAAATTATTGGAAAAATGTGAGAAGGAAGCAGCTACTAATACCAGATCTCAAAGTGTACCACAGAACAGTAACCATCACAACCTCTTTAGTACTGGTTAAGAAATGGAGAGATTCTCTGTAATGTCTCTGTTAAAAACCTCAAGCCTGCTTCTCTCTTCTACCATGTCTGCTTGGCCTTTTCCCTGTACAGCCTCTGCAGATTTTTCTTTTTTCTCTTTTACATTCAATAAAAATTAATTAAATTCAATGTTGAAGAATTACCCATACATATGTTTTGCAAATAAAAAGTTTTAATAAAAATTAAATTAAAAAAGTTATTATTAAATAAAAAATATTAAATTGAAGCTTAAGGCACTGAGAATATACAGAAAAAAAATGAGTACCTGCTTTTATCAGCACCAAGAAAAGATTGAGCTATATTGATGTTGGCAAGAGGGAACAGCCCATTGCCAGCCTGGAGGAGGCAAGGGAAGGAACCCAAGAGAACAGAGCAGGAGGGCTCAGAAATGCAGAATGCCATCTCCATGACCAGCGAGAGCGGGAGTAACTGAGAAGGGCAGAGGCAGAGAGGAGGCTTGCTGACCGCTTGTGGAGCAGCAGGCTCACCTGATGAGTGAACGGGACCTGGGTAGTTGCCCCCAAAATGCCTGTGATGGAGGCCCAGCCAGCACTAGGACCAAGGCTGATGATGTATAGGTTGCATTCCTAATAAACCCAATCAGGTATTCTGGGGGGGAAATAAACATTATATTATGCTTACCCCCCAAAAAAAATTAGATTGATCAATGAAACAAGTACATAGTATATAGAAGCAAATGAGCATGGTGGCCTAAGCCCAAAGATCCTTATCATTTGGACAAGAACTCACTTTTTGATAGAAACTATTGGAAAAATTAAAAAGCAGTGTGACAGAAAGTAAGCCTAGGCACCAAGATGTACCAAATGGGAACCTGATTTAGACATAAATGATGAACATCAATCATAAGACGAATTAGAGGAATAAGGAGGAAATTACCCATCATATCCATGGATGGGAGAAGAGTGACAGAGAAGATCACAGAATTTTAAAATGTATAATTTTGATGACATGAAAAAGGTTTTGTACAAACAAAAATATTAAAACTTGAATTAAAAGAAAAGCTAATAGGGAAGAAATCTTTGTCGTAAGTTTATCTGATAAAGGTCTCTTTTCTAAGTTTGTGAGGAACACATTAAAATTAAGTGCTATTTCCCCATTTGGTAAATGGTCACTGACTGTACATATTTTCAATGGGTTTTGGATTTGGAATGAGAGCAAGCAAATACGAATCTTCATGAAAATAAAATTTTAAAAATGTAGGTGTCCTGATTCTACCAAATGTAATACTTCCTCAATTTCTTCTCTCATACCTTAAGCGAATATTATAGAAGATTATACACAGCCATAATTGGGTTCATCAAAGGATGTGCAGAATCTATATTGGAATTACTTAGCTATTTACATGAACAATGGATCCAAAAAGTCATAGTGTGGTGTTGTGGGAGAAACGGTGACTTTGGACTTTTTGCTTGCATAAGTGAAAGGGCATCTAACACTGGAAAGCATGGCTCATGATGCATTTGGGGCTAGAGGACAAGAGCAAGAGAAGGATGTCCAATACAAAGTGATACTGATTCAAAATAGAAGCAGGATCTAGATGGCCCAGTGATAAGTATAGGCAAAGCAGAACAGGGAACCCCGGAAGGCAGAGCCGAGGAGGGTGACAGCAACCCTCCCTTATAGGCCTGGGAGCTGAGACCTTGTCCATGGCAGAGCTAGAGCTTTGTGTCTGGACCTTCTGTGATAAGGGAGGGCTGGCAGTGTTCAAAAGTGAAACAGAATGACATTGTAGACTGCCAAGGCTGATGAACCCATGTCAGATTTGTGGAAGGATTCTTTCTCGAGTTGTGGATTGGACAAGGCGGCTGGTATTCCATGGAAGAGGGGGATCCTGGCTTAGGTATTTATTGCCTTGGTGGTCTTGGACAAGTCACAGAATTTATACTCATCTCCTTTATTTTAAAATGAGTGAATTAGCTAGATGATCTTGGTAGTTTTCAGATTTATTTAATTACTAGAATCCTTATCGTTTTCTTATATTTTTATTGTAAACATGGCATTTCAGCTATCTATAATGTTAATTTTGTGGCAGACCTAAGAGACTAAGCACCATGTATAACTATTTTTATGGGGAAATTATTCAGAGTTCCAAATAACTGACTTACAGATGAACTTTTGGAACATAACTTCTTGGTAAGTTGAATATTCCCTTTATATGTGAAAATACGTTCTCCTAAATGGCTTGAAAAAAATGAGGTCTGTGTTCTTACCTGACTTTAACCCTGCTAATGAAGGTCTAGTAATCATTTGGAAAATTCCTTGAATACAAAACACTAAATTGCTGATACTTAAATCACCAAACCTGTTGTTCAGAGTTAATAGAATGTTTAAAAAGTTCTGTTATTGGGGCAGCTAAGTGGAGCAGTGGATAGAGCACCAGCCCTGAAGTCAGGAGGACCTGAATTCAAATCTGGTCTCAGACACTTAACATTCCCTAGCTGTGTGACCCTGGGTAAGTCACTTAACCTCAATTGCCTCAGCAAAAAGCAAAAAAAAAAAAAAGTTGTTATTTTGCGCCTCCTTTTTCTCCCTTTAGGTTACCAAAATAAAACATAAAACCAATAAATATTCACTATTTCACAAAATCATAGACTTTGAGAGTTAGAAGGGCTATCAGCAACCATTTAGTCCAGCTACACCAAAAAATCTGCACAGTAACCTCTCCAACAAATGTTTATTCAACTCATGCTTGAAGATCTCTGCATGAAAATGTTGAGGGGATTTGGAACTTCCATCTCTCAAAACATCCCATCTGGATGGCTGTAATTATTAGGAAGATTTTTCTTTGGCCACTTTTCAGTTTCTGGGGCCAAACAGCCCAAGGTTAATCTCTCTTCCACATGATAACTTGTCAAATACTTGGACTCAGATACCATTCCCACCCTTCATCCTTGCCTGAGTCATTTATTCCCCTTTAGATTAAACATAATTCCTTCAGCCATTCATGTTAGCAACTCAAAGACCCTTCCCCAGCACAGTTACCTTTGCTGAGGTTCAATCAAGTGTCTTTATCAGTGCCATTGTTCTTAAACCCATGGTGCCCAAACCTGAACATAAAATAATCTAGATGAGGTCTGACTCAAAGTATGGGGATCATCAGTTCTTACAAGTATTTCCTTAGTGCCTAGCACATAGTAAGTACTTAATGAGTGTTTGTTTAATTTGACTAATATGGTCCAAGATTACATTAGCTTTTTTGGTTACCACATCACACCCCTGACCTATACTGAACTTCTGATCTATTGGAACCCCTACCCTCTTCTTATTTTTTAATTTTTTATAATATTATTATATAATATATTATTATGTTATGTAACATATAATAATATATTATATAATAATATATAATGATCCTTTTCAGAAAAATTATTCTTTAACCATATTTCCTTTAGCTTATATGTATTGTATTTGTGGAATTGATTTTTTTGGGTCCAAGTGTGAGACTTTATATTTATTCATATTTAATTTATTAGCATTATTCCCATGCTTTTTCAGTTGTCAAAATCCTGACTCATCCTTTGAGTTGCCAGTCACTTCCAACTTTGTGTTATAAATACATTTGATGAACCTATCATTAATGCTTTTATCCAAGTCATTGATAAAAATGTTAAACCATATTTCTTTTAGACACTAAAATCACTAATTTGGAAGCTAGTTATCTAGAAAGGCTCTTCTTTGGATTTCAGTCTCTATTATAGCAATTTACCAACTGTACAACCTTGGGCAGGGCACTTAGCTTCTTTAAATCTTAATTTCTTGATCTGTAAGATGAGGATAAGAATATTCAAACTTATTACACAAGATTATTGTAAAGATCACATGAAATGGTATATGAGATGGCAGATTACAAACAGTAAAATATGTCATCAGATTATTGGTTGGGATTGAAAAGTGACCTTAAAGATCATCTAGATCCACCCCCCCCTCATTTTATAAATGATAACCAAAGGGATTATTGACTTATCCCAGGTCACACATCGCCAAGAGACTTGCCACCTAGGGATGATTTTTTTTTTTTGGTCCAGGATAGTTCATCAAACAAACAGTACAAATCCAAAGTAGCCCCCAGACTTGTACAACATCCTTTCATTTTGATAGTAACATCGATGTAATGATGGGGAAAATGGCACAGTATGCTAAGAATCGCATAATTTTTAGATAGTTAATAAACTTAAATTTGACTTGGTTTTCTATACATGAGATGCTTAGCTAATGACCAATGAGTGGACACTCTGCTATAGGAATTGATTCCTATAAATTTTTGACATTGTTTAAATGAAATTAGAAAAAAAGGAAGTTGCAGCAAATAATGATTTGGCAGAGTAAGTTTTATCCTTTTGTCCCAAGGCAACAAGAAATAATCATTTCATAAGATACTTGATCATCACATATTATAGTACTAGTGCTTTGTGTTAAACTTCTTTTTTATTTGTGCCTGTATTGTGCAGTTGTGCTAAATATTTGTAAAAACACTATCATGAAAATAGACAGTTTATATACCAATATTAGTTGTTGAGAAAGAAACTTAAGAGAAATTCTACAAGGAATTTATGTAGATCCTGAAAATTAAATCAATGTATATCCTGATTATTCATGTCTTCAAAGGTAGGAAAAGATGGTGGAATGACATGGGAAAGCATGATTCAGAAAGAAGCAATGGCAGGGGCCAAAGACTTGTAAATTATACAGATGTTTCATATTTCTCATCACTTTCTTTGATAAAAGAATTGGCAAGTGCTGGACATGGTGAATACCAGGTAACACCACAAAGAAGAAAATCAGTTATTTTTTTTTTAGCAGACACAAAAAATACTTGTTATTGATGTGAGTTTTATCTGGAGTCACCCCATCCACTTCCCAGAGCTAAGATAAAAATTAGGTAGGGGAATTTTAAAGAAAGAAAATAATAATAAAAATGAGAAAAATATGGCATTCGCTTAAAGCAGTTTAACTCTGAGCTGTTTAAATAAGTTTACACATTTACAGAGAAAAAATTTTTTTTCTTTCATTCCACTCTGGAAACATAATCTCTGATCCATGTACTGGAGATTCATGGTATTTGTGCGTTAATTAGTTGAATATTTCAAACTAGCCATCCTCCATCTAGGTGTTTTTAGCCCTCTGTGCTACAAGATGCAGCCCTTTCCTCCTCTGTTTAGAACCATATGTAAACAAACAAGTCTTTGTGAAAAGAGTAAAATTGTATAGCACATTTAAGACATAACATAAAATTTGGATTTGAGACAGATGTTTTAGTGTCATGGCTAAATACTTTCAATATTTGAGTTGTATCTGACTTCATGACCCCATATACCACAACACACCAATATTGCCCATGTGGTTTTCTTGGCAAAAATACTGGAATAATTTGCCTTTAGAGAGAATAAGACTGGCAGACCCTCTTGCTTGACAGTGCCACAGCTGGCACGTGCATCAGGACCTGAGGTGGAAGCATCCTTTTGCTGTTTTTTTTCCTTCTGTGACATGGGTGATCTCTTTCTCCTCCTTGCCAAAGTTGCCATTTGCTGCCTTCTCCTCTATTATTTATCATGAAGCACTAGGACTGGAGGTGAGCCTTAGAGATTTTCCAGATCAGTCTTATTCATGAAACGATCAGGATCTAGAGAAGTTAAGGGAATTGCCAGTTTGACACATTTGGTTCATGGTAGAGTTGGACTCATCTCTCCAGGTTGACCTTTTCATTATGCTGTTTCCCTACTAAATCCATAGAAAAGAGCTGCTTCCCTTATCCATGTTCTTCACTTTGAATTTCACTGATAATACCTGCTTTTATGTGTTTCCTATTGCAGTTTTTAAAAACTCATCAAGAGTGATTTATTTTAAAATATACACATGTATGTATATGTATACATATATACCATTCATGCACATATGTACATATCTGTATGCCAAATTTCACTCCTTGCCTTATTTTGATCACTTTCTATATCTATTTGCACCATCTAAAGATTTGTAACAGTTTCTTGTCCATGAGGTTCAGTCATTTAAAAAAAATCAGAAATTTAATATAGGACAAAATTTGGCTATGTTACTGATCCTAATGGTTTATTTAAGTATAAAGAAATAACCTCATAAATCAGCATTGGCTTGGTTTTGATAAAGCAGCTTATGGTTGTTCATTCCTTTAGAATTGTCATCTCGAATGCTGCTAACTGTATACTTACTATATGATCTTTGACTATCACTGCTCTCTGAGACTTAATTTCCTTTTCTGTAAAATGAGAGGATTTGAAATTGGTTTCTTTTAATTCTGAATCCTATGACTTTGACTTCCATGTTGTAAAGATAAGAGAGTAAGTCCAGAAAAGTAAATAGAGTTGTCCCACAGTAGTAAAACTGTTAAATGTCAGAAGAACCATATCCTAGGTCTCGTGACTCCTGGGTTAGTATTTTTTCCACTGTGTAATAATACAGTAATCTATTACCTTGTTATGCCTTAAAGCTAGGAATTGAACTCAAGTATAGTTTTATATCAGATACATTATTTTTCCCATGAAATAACTAGAAAACTGTATTTTTAAAATGCAAAGAAATAGAAGCTATGTATTGCTTACTTCCTTATTAATTTTTATTAAATCGCTATTCCCTGCAAAACACTATATAATAGAAAATGAAGATAGATATCTTGCCCATGAGAAATTTAAAATTTAGTTGGAGAGACAAACCAACCTCATATACTTATATTAATATTCTAATTTCTATGGCTTTCTAATTTCATGGTTATGGGTAATCTCATCACTAACACAGAACACAATCTTCTGTGACTGAGTATATGCCTTGGATAGTTAAAATGGCCAAGTATTTTATCACTGTACGTCCAAATTGGTGATGATCCTCTTCAAAATGAGCTAAACTGCTCCTCAGAAATAAGACATCCATTTCTAGTCCTTTATGCAGAACTGTTCCATCTTAGTAAAAATTGCCAAAGCTGCTTTTACTAAGTTTTGTCCTCAGGAAACTAGGTCACCTCTGTGCTATGATGAGTCTATAGTTGGCCATTAGTGATACAGAGTGGACAAAGATTTGGAGAAAGGTTGACCAGGGTTCAACTCTCGCCTCTTCCCCACACTCTGTGTAACTGTGGGCTGGTGTCCCCCATTTCCCAGTCCCCCAACAGCTCTCCAAGACCCTGCCATTGTAAAGCAAGGGTCTGCTTTGGTAGAGGAACTACTTAATGAGAAATTATTTCCCTGTACCACCAATGAAATTTGAGTTCCCAGTCTCAACTTTGTGGGGGTGGAGTGGGGAAAGCAAGCATGTTTTATGTACATCTAGCTGCAGACATAGTCACAGCACAGCCATGACTACAAATAGAAATCTCAGCTTTATAGATGAAGGAACTGAGCCTTGGCCACCTTCACCTGGCTGATAGGCCTTGGAACAAGGAATGATACCCAAAGGTGGTTCTAGACCAGCTCTTAGCTTCTTAGGAAATAGTTCCCCATGTGAAAACTGGAAAATGAGTGCAGAGAAACACAAAGGGATGGAGTATGGAATTGCACCCGTGATTTAAGGAGGATGGATTGAAGTGGACTCATGGTTCTTAGGACTTAGAGTGCTTTGGAGATCATCTGGTCAAACTCTCTGGGGAAACGGAGGGCCGACCGGAGAGGGGACAGGATGTCTGAGGACACATCAGTAGGAAGTCTGGCCAGGGAGTGCTTTGATTCTGAATCCATGTATAACATCTACAAGGGGCCAGTACTGTTCTAGCCATGGGAAACACAGAGACTAAGAATGAAACAATCCCTGCTTACAAGGAGGTTACATTCTCCCAGATTTCAAACTCAGAATCCAATACTTGGTGCCAAAAGTCACTCTCGCTTTACTGAAAGGTTGATGGTGCCATTGAAAATAATAAAAGTTGAAGTTTGTTTTTTGTAATAGTCTTTAAAATAGTGCCACAGTTATCTGACATTGTTAAGGGATAAAGTCTATAATGGAATTTACTTTTCCTGATTTAGAAGAAAAAGGTCTTAACCCTTTAAGAATCAAAGCTTATTCCATTTGGGATGGAAATTTACACACACACACTCACACACACACATCATTTTTACAAAGTATAATATGACTAAATATGCTAAAAACTTTTATCTAGAAAATCACATTTCTTAAAAAGGTTCTGGTTGAAATCACTATTGATCAGAGAAATGCAAATTAAGACAACTTTGAGGTACCACTACACACCTGTCAGATTGGCTAAAATGACAGGAAAAGATAACAATGAATGTTGGAGGGGATGTGGGAAAACTGGGACATTAATACATTGTTGGTGGAACTGTGAACAGATCCAACCATTCTGGAGAGCAATTTGGAACCATGCTCAAAAAGTTATCAAACTGTGCATACCTTTTGACCCAGCAGTGTTTCTACTGGGCCTATATCCCAAAGAGATCTTAGAGGAGGGAAAGGGACCCACATGTGCAAGAATGTTTGTGGCAGCCCTTTTTGTAGTGGCTAGAAACTGGAAACTGAAGGGATGCCCATCAATTGGAGAGTGGCTGAATAAATTATGGTATATGAATGTTATGGAATATTATTGCTCTGTAAGAAACGACCAGCAGGATGATTTCAGAGAGGCCTGGAGGGACTTACATGAATTGATGCCGAGTGAAATGAGCAGAACCAGGAGATCATTATACACGGCAACAACAATACTATATGATGATCAATTCTGATGGACAGGGCTCTCTTCAACAATGAAATCTTTCAAACCAGTTCCAATTGTTCAGTGAAGAAAGCCATATACACCCAGAGAGAGGAATATGAGATGTGGACCACAACATAACATTTTCATGCTCTCTATTGATTTGCGTGCATTGGGTTTCCTTTATCTGATTATTCTTTCTTGTAGATACGATTTTTCTTGCATAACAATGATGTGTGGAAATATGTATACATATATTCGATTTGTCAAGTATTTTAACAATTAACAAGTAGTGGATTTCCTGCCATCTAGGGGAGGGGTGGGGATTGGGGGGGGGCATTTGTAACAGAAAGTTTTGTAAAGGTCAACCCTGAAGAATTACCCATACATATGTTTTGCAAATAAAAGCTTTAATAAAGAAAAAAAAGAAAAAAAAAAAGAAAAGGTTCTGGTTGGCAGATATTTTGCAATATTTAAATGAGGTGATATCCCATATAAAAGGTATTCTTTGTTGATTCTCCTTATCTTCCTAAGTCCTTTTAATTAGGATTTTGAAATTTTAGTTCTTTTATGAGAAAAAGGAAGAAGGTATAGGTAGCTAGAAGGGACAGATGTGATCAGGACAAGTTCAGATTTAATTTAAAAAAAATTCTTCCAAGTCTAGGTTTGATTAATACATAAAAACTAAGTTATAGTGGAGTTGAATGAGTATTTAAATGTACATTACAGATAATTTTATAATTACATAAGAATGGTTTAATGCCAAATAAACATTTGGATTTTTATTGAGAGAACTGGCTCTGATACAAAATAGGAGAAGGGAGAAAAGAAGAAAAAGTTGTGAGGGAAAATTAGAAATTTTGGGAAAAGATGGTTTTTGAGGACTTGTTTTTGAAAAGTTAAAAATGAAAATGATGAATAATTTTAGCATAATATTTTACTGATTTGCTGCCTACACTTGACAGATTTTCGGTAGATTTGTTATTTTGTTGTGGCTATAGCTCCCTGTTGTATTGATGGCAGCCTGTCCATTCCTTCCCATGTATATATTTTGTTAATCGTTTTTCCCATAAGTCTTCCATAAAGAATTTGAGTGTCTGAATTTTATTTTTGAGAGATGATCCACCAAAACAAGTTAGTAGATGATAATGTTAAGGATATTCTGGAAGGAATAAGTCATTGCATGGGGCAATGGTCTGAACTAGAATAAAATTATGCAAAATACATTTTACTTGTTCTTAAACTAGCTGGATAATCAGAATTTTAAAGGGGTAGGGGAAGAGAGGAGGAAGAAGGAGCAAGGGGAATGGAAGGGAACAAGCTTTTATTAGGTACTTCCTGCTGTCAGGTACTATGCTTAGCGCCAGTTACAGAGACTGAGGCAGATAGAAATTAAGTGACTTGCCCAGAAACACCCAGCTGGCAAGTGACTTGAGGTTGAGTTTGAATTCAGATCTTCTAGATTCCTATTCTAGCTCTTCAAGCACTGTGCTCCCTAGCTACCTAGGTGTTGGTATTACATACACATCTGCTTTCTTTCCTGAGTGAAGAAAAAAAAAACAAAGCTCAAACTTGCTAGAATATGTTTTCTAAGGTGTCAGGCTTTGTGGATATATTAGATTTCAAGAATATAGTAGAAATGCTTGTTAACATTTGTGTTCTAGAAACTCATTTGTGACTTTCGTGTTGGGGACTTTTATTCTCCTGCAAACATGTTACGGATGGTGCCTCATTTTGCAGTCAGTTCTGAAAACCAGTAATATAGTTAAAATACTTTGTATTTGCTGTGAAAATGAGAGCAACAAGCGATTCTCCATTAATTAAATGTGACTTAAAATAAGGAAAGTCAGCAGAAAACAGTTCTGATATTAAGTTCTGGCACTTGAAATGGGTGCAATTAAGTGTGCCCAGAGAAATGGTGTTTTCATAGAGTGTGAAGCCTTTTGGTGGCTGTGGAGCAGGGGCTCTTCCCTCTTTTATGTGCTAGCCTCCTTTGGGGCCTGAAGAAGCCCAGGGACCCTGCACCTATTTCAGTGAATAAAATAAAACATGTAATATACAGGAAACTAATTATATTAAGATATAATATCAAAAGATTTAAAAAAAAAAAACCCAAGTTCACAGACCCTGGGAAAGACCCATTCTGATTCCAATATTGAAAGAACTAGTTGTTCTTTGGTGGGATTGGACTTCAGGACTTAATAATGGTTTTTCTTTTCCTTCTTAAAGATGCTTCACAAGCACCACTCAATATTATCAACCATAACTGCTGTGATTCTTTTATTCACAAAGAGAGAGAACTGTTTCCTTGAGTTAAGTGAGCAATTTGGAGGAGAAAGAGAGGGGAAGTAACTTATAAAGGAATGGGATTTATGTGAGAAAGAAATTACTGAATTGTGAGTCATGAAAGAGTAAGAAAAAGTGAGCACTTGTAGCATGTGCACAGTCCCTTAGGAGGAAGGAAGAAGAGAGATATAACGGGGAAGAAATGTTTGGGTTCTGAGACTTCTTAAGCTATTGAGCTGCAAGTCCAGGAAAATCTTGGCTGCTGTCCAACACAGATAGAGAGAGGGAAAAGGAACTAAAAGATAGGAAAAGGTAAGGAAATGGTACAAAGCTTGCCAACTATTTTCACATACATTTAGAATGTCTAGAGTTTTTTTAATTCTTTCTAGTCAGTGACACTCAGACTTCCTAGCTAAATGTATTTGAAAACTTGTGAGGAATAATGGGGTGGCAGCCATGCAGAGGATGGTTGTCACATTGCTGCTCCTGTAGTTCTCCTATATTGTCACTCAAAGATGTTGAGTCCTGATTACCCAGAGAAATAAATAGCAATGATACCTAGGAGTCAGTGATACCTAGGAGTCATGAGTTTCTTAGAGCATTCTATGAGATAGACCTAAAATGAATGGGAAAATATTAATTGTTCAAAAATAGCCCACATCAGTATTTTCAAATATGACATATTTGTATGTATGTACATAAAATATCTACATTAGTTTACTTATTGTCATACAAATCAAACTACCAGAGGATTACCTTGTATCTGAAGGAAGAAAAGGTAAAGAATATTAAGGGAAATGATAATAAAGAAAAAAATGGGAAAGGACCAAGCAATTCTAAATTTCAAGTTATACTATAAAGCAGTAATCATCAAAAGAATTTGATGCTGGTAATAAAATAGAGTGGCTGCTTAGTCAGTCACAAGTCAGCCAACAAACATTAAATGTTTTCTAAGTGCCAGGCACTGTGCTAATTGCCAGGTCAGTGAAACAGATCATATAACATATAAGCATACATACAACGGAAGATAACTAATCTAGTAGCCTAGTTTTCAGTAAACCCAGTAGATTGCAACTTTCTTGACTGATTATTTTCAGCAGGGACTGATTATTGCCTCATTGCTTAACTTCTTGTTCAGTCATGTCTGATTCTTTGTGATCCTACTTGGGGTTTTCTTGGCAAAGATACTGGAGAGGTTTGCCATTTCCTTCACCAGCTTATTTTATGGATGAGAAAACTGAGGCAAACAGGGTTAACTGACTTGCCCAGGGTCACACAGGTAGGAAGTATCTGAGGTCGGATTTGAACTTCTGCCTTCCTGATTCTAGTCCTGGCACTCTACTAGCTGAAAATTCCAAATGGGGTTCCAAAGAGTTCTACATGCCTGAAAAGCAACTGAACCAATGCTTAGCACGTTACAGTAAATGGTGCTTGATTGGTTAAATCCAAAGACCTCAGCTACTGATTTAAGAATTCTCTATTTGAAAAAAAATACTAGGGAAACCAGATGATAGTACAGCAAAAAATAGTTAGATCAATACCCCATACCATGTTAAAAGTTAATCTAGAAATGGATATATGGCATAGATATTAAAGGTCATATTGTAAACAAATTAGAGGAATAAGGAAGAAATTTCCTTTCAGATATAGATATATATATACGTATGTATACATATATGCATATATGTATATGTATATATGTAAGGTAGAGCTCATGAATAAAAAAGAGACAGGACAATAAAAGAAAAAGGCACAAATTTGATTATGTGGAATGATAATGGTTTTATATAAGCAAGATCTATACAACTAAATTGAGAACAGAAACATTTTTAACTGGGAAAATATTTCCAAATTTTTTCTGATAAAGTGCTCATATCCAAGATATGGCATTGATTCAAAGTTATAATAATAATAAGAGGTATTATATACTCAAATAATATGGATGGACAGTTTTTGGGGGTTTTTTTGGCTGAGGCAATTGGGATTAAGTGACTTTCCTAGAGACACAAATAGGAAGTGTTAAGTGTCTGAGACCAAATTTGAACTCAAGTCCTCCTGAATTCAGGGCTGTGTTGGACAGTTTTTAAAGGAAGAAATTTAAACTATCATATGAACAAGTGCTCCAAATAACTAATAATTAGAAAAAATGCAAATTAACATAACTCTTAAAGTTCTACCTTATACTCTGAAGTTGTCACAGATAGTAGAAAAGGAAAGTGACAAATGTTGGAGAAAGTAGAGGAGAAAGGAAAGTGAAATCAGGGAAGGCAGGAATGAAAAGAATTGAAAGAGTTGTTAAAATTTGCAGGGCATGTTCCAAAGCAAAATACTTCTTGAAGTACCATGGAGTAGGCAGTAAATGGCATAGTTTGACTGTTTTAAGTTCCAACACATTGTTATTGAAAAGGGATAGAGTAAGAATCAGGGAAATGAAGTAGGGATGAACTAGTAGACTTGACCCAGTAAATACAGAGCAAATGCATTTTAAAAGTATTTAAGAATTGATTATAGAATGCCTCACAAAGCATCCTAAAAGAATTGAGAAAATAACAGAAATATTAAAAAAAAGGTAAGAATCACAGCCCATCAATAACTTCTGGCTCACAGATAAAATTTCTTTTAATCTTTTTGAAAGTATTCTGTGCACATATTGAAGATATCCTTGATGAAAATAGGGGAATGGAGCAAGCAGGCTTTTGAGGATGATTGTTTATAGTGGATATGTTTTCATTCATACAGTTGCTGAAAGGTGTAATGATAATAAAGGATCCCACTGGATATATTCTTTTAGGCAGCTAGGTAGCACATTGGAGAAAGGTCTGGGCTTAAAGTCAGGAATAACTGATTAAAAGTCAGCCTGTAGGCATTTATTAGCTATGTGACTGGGCAAATAATTTTACCACTGCCTCAGTTTCTTCGACTTTAAAATGGGGATAGTAATAGTACAAACCTCCTGGGGTTGTAAGAGTCAAATGAGAAAATGTTTTTAAAGCACTTAGCACAGTGCCTGGCCCATAGTAGGAACTTAATAAATGCTTGCTCCTTTCCCCTTTATTGCAAAGAAAAGGCATTAGACCTAAATGCTGTCTTCCAAAAACCTGTGCCCTTCCTCATGTGTTAAGATCATCAAAAATTCCTTTTGAACTTTGTTCACTGCCTCTATCACTATTAAGCAAAGTATACAATAGATCTGTTCCTCTCTATCTGTTAATGTTCTGGAGAATTTTCTAGGCAGAATCCAAAGAGAAAGGAGTGGCTTAGGTATAGCTGGTGAAGTTCTTTCTTAAATGCTTCTGATTATGTTAATTATAACAAGCCTGGAGTGCTATAAGTCGCTCTTAAGAGGGATCCACAAAAACTTAGGAGTTCTATGTAGTAATCCACTTTGGAAAAAACCTTTGATGATACTGTGTAATTAAATGAACCAGGCACTGCATGTGGTCAGTGAGAACCAGAATAGAAGAGAAAGAAGATAATTAGTATGGATCTCAAGATCAAATTAAATAATGTATATTAATCTATATAATTTTTGGCTCATAACATTCTTTGAAAATTGAGCAGCCAATAATTATTCAGTTTATCTCAAAACCCATTTTTGAACTGATATCAAAACTAATTTATTTAACACTGATAATAGTGTAAAGACATTTAGAATGACATATATGATTGAAAAAGGACATCTGTGATTGGAAAAGCAGATAGGCTAGTCATATATTAAGATCAAGATGTAACAAAAAGATGGTCAGACCATATTTAATTAATTTTCTTTAAAAAAAAAGTTTTTTAAATCCAGGAGTTTCCCTTGCGTTGGGTAGATCCTCTGGTGCATTTATGGGAAGAATCAGTTGGGACAAGGCATGGGTAACTTGGGGTCTGTGCTATTGAGAAAAGCACCTGTAGCAATAAGATTATGGATCCATAATACTGTATATGGTCAAAAAATCACTTATTTGGAATTGGGAGGACCTTTAAAGATTGTATAAGCCACCTCATTTTACTGAAGAGAAAAATTGAAAGCCATAGAGGTTAAATGCCCTGTTGATATCACAGGAACTTGTTTTTTTTTTATTTTTATTTTTTTTAATTTTATTTTATTTGCATAACATATGTGTGGGTAATTCTTCAACAATAACCCTTACATAGCTTTCCGTTACAAATTTTTCCCCCCCAACTCCCCACCCCTCCCCTAGATGGCAGGATATCCACTACATGTTAATTATGTTAAAATATTGGCAAATCGAATATATGTATACATATTTCCAAACTTATCATTGTTGTGCAAGAAAAATCTTATCTACACAAACGATATGTCAGATAAAGGAAACACAATGTAAGCAAACATCAATCAAGGAGTATGAGGATGTTATATTGTGGTCCACATTTCGCATCCCTCTCTCTGGGTGTATATGGCTTTCTTCGGTGAACAATTGGAGGTGGTTTGAAACATTTCATTGTTGAAGAGAGCCATGTCCATCAGAATTGATCGTCATATAGTACTGTTGTTGCCGTGTATAATGATCTCCTGGTTCTGCTCATTTCACTCAGCATCAGTTCATGTAAGTCTCTCCAGGCCTCTCTGAAATCATCTTGCTGGTCATTTCTTACAGAACAATAATATTCCATAATATTCATATACCATAATTTATTCAGCCATTCTCCAATTGAAGGGCATCTATTCAATTTCCAGTTTCTGGCCACTACAAAAAGGGCTGCCACAAACATTCTTGCACATGTGGGGCCTTTTCCTTCCTTTATGATTTCTTTGGGATATAAGCCCAATAGAAATGCTGCTGGGTCAAAGGGTATGCACAGTTTGATAACTTTTTGAGCATAGCTCCAAATTGTTCTCCAGAATGACTGTATCCGTTCACAGTCCCACCAACAATGCATCAGTGTCCCAGCCCTCCCACATCCCCTCCAACATTCATCATTAACTTTTCCTGTCATTTTAGCCAATCTGACAGGTGTGAAGTGGTACCTCAGGGTTGTCTTGATTTGCATTTCTCTGATCAACAGTGATTTGGAGCACCTTTTCATATGACTATAAATAGTTTTAATTTCATCCTCTGAAAATTGTCTGTTCATATCCTTTGACCATTTATTGATTGGAGAATGGCTTGAATTTTTATAAATATGAGACAATTCTCTATATATTTTAGAGATGAGACCTTTATCAGAACCCTTAAATGTAAAGATGATTTCCCAATTTATTGCTTCCCTCCTAATCTTGTCTGCATTGATTTTGTTTGTACAAAAACTTTTTAACTTAATATAGTCAAAGTTATCTATCTGGTTTTCAATTAAGAGTTCCAGTTCTTCTTTGGACATAAATTTATTCCATCTCCAAAGGTCTGAGAGGTGAACTATATTACATTCCTCTAATTTACTTATAGTATCACTCTTTATATCCAGATCATGAACCCATTTAGATCTTATCTTGGTATGTGGTGTTAGATGTGGGTCAAGCCCTAATTTCTTCCACACTAGTTTCCAGTTTTCCCAGCAGTTTTTGTCAAATAGTGAATACATATCCCAAAAGCTGGGGTCTTTGGGTTTATCAAAAACCAAATTGCTATAGTTATTGCCTAGTTTGTCTTGTGAGTCTATCCTATTCCACTGATCGACTACTCTATTTCTTAGCCAGTACCAAATGGTTTTGATGACCGCTGCTTTATAATATAGTTTTAGATCTGGTACAGCAAGTCCACCATCTTCAGCCTTTTTTTTCAATAATCCCCTTGAAATTCTTGACCTTTTGTTTTTCCAAATGAACTTTGCTACTATGTTTTCTAGATCTGTACGATAATTTCTTGGGAGTTTGATTGGTATGGCACTAAATAAGTAAATTAGTTTGGGTAGTATTGTCATTTTTATTATATTCGCTCGTCCTACCCATGAGCATTTTAAGTTTTTCCAATTGACTAGGTCTGATTTGATTTGTGTGGAAAGTGTTTTGTAGTTTAGTTCATATAGTTCCTGACTATCCCTTGGCAGATAAATTCCCAAATATTTTATACTATCAACAGTTATTTTGAATGGAATTTCTTTTTGTATCTCTTGCTGCTGAACTTTATTGGTAATATATAAAAATGCTGATGATTTATGTGGATTTATTTTGTATCCTGCCACTTTGCTAAAGTTGTGAATTGTTTCTAGTAGTTTTTTAGTTGAGTCTCTAGGGTTCTCTAAGTATACCATCATGTCATCTGCAAAGAGTGATAATTTGGTTTCTTCATTACCTACTCTGATTCCTTTTATCTCTTTTTCTTCTCTTATTGCTAAAGCTAACATTTCTAATACAATATTAAATAGTAATGGTGACAGTGGGCAGCCTTGTTTCACTCCTGATCTGATTGGGAATGGTTCTAGTTTGACTCCATTACATATGATGCTTGCTGAAGGTTTTAAGTAGATACTACTTATCATTTTAAGGAAAAGCCCATTTATTCCTATACTCTCCAGTGTTTTTAATAGGAATGGGTGTTGGATTTTATCAAAGGCTTTTTCTGCATCTATGGAGATAATCATATGATTTTTATTAATTTGGTTATTAATATAATTAATTATGCTAATAGTTTTCCTAATATTGAACCAGCCCTGCATTCCTGGTATAAATCCTACTTGGTCATGATGTATTATCCTGGGGATGACTTTCTGTAATCTTGTTGCTAAAATCTTATTTAAAATTTTTGCATCAATATTCATTAGGGAAATGGGTCTATAGTTTTCTTTCTCAGTTTTCTCCCTACCTGGTTTAGCTATCAGCACCATATCTGTGTCATACAAGGAATTTGGTAGTACACCTTCTTTCCCTATTTTTTCAAATAGTTTATATAGTATTGGGATTAATTGTTCCTTGAATGTTTGGTAAAATTCACATGTAAATCCATCTGGTCCTGGAGATTTTTTCTTAGGGAGTTGATTAATAGCTTGTTCTATTTCTTTTTCTGAAATAGGGCTATTTAAATAATTTATTTCCTCTTCTGTTAATCTGGGCAATCTATATTTTTGTAGATATTCCTCCATTTCATTTACATTATCAAATTTATTGGCATAAAGTTGGGCAAAGAAACTCCTAATTATTAGTCTAATTTCCTCTTCATTGGAGGAAAGTTCTCCCTTATCATTTTTGAGACTAATAATTTGATTTTCCTCTTTTCTTTTTTTAATCAAATTAACTAAAGGCTTATCTATTTTGTTGGTTTTTTCATAAAACCAACTCTTACTTTTATCAATTTTATTGATCTCCCCTTTAATTTTCAGAATTTCCAATTTGGTATTTAATTGAGGGTTTGTAATTTGGTCTTTTTCTAGCTTTTTTAATTGTAAGCTCAGTTCATTAATCTTCTCCTTCTCTGTTTTACGCAAGTAAGCATCTAGAGATATAAAATTGCCCCTTATAACCGCTTTAGCCGTATCCCACAAATTTTGGTATGTTGTCTCCTTATTGTCATTCTCCTGGATGAAATTATTGATTGTGTCTATGATTTGCTCTTTCACCCATTCATTCTTCAGGATTAGATTATTTAATTTCCAAATAACTTGTGGCCTATTTTCTCCTGGCCTTATATTACATGTGAGTTTTATTGCATCATGATCTGAGAAGGATGCATTTACTATTTCTGCTTTTCTGCATTTGATTTTGAGGTTTTTATGCCCTAACACATGATCAATTTTTGTATAAGTTCCATGGACCCCTGAGAAAAAAGTATACTCCCTTCTATCACCATTCAATTTCCTCCAGAGATCTATCATACCTAACTTTTCTAGCCTTTTGTTAACCTCCCTAACTTCTTTCTTATTTATTTTGGAATTTGATTTATCTAATTCTGAGAGAGCAAGGTTGAGATCTCCCACTAGTATAGTATTACTGTCTATTTCTCCTTTCATCTCTCTTAACTTCTCCTCTAGGAATTTGAATGCTATACCACTTGGTACATATATGTTAAGTATTGATACTGCTTCATTGTCTATGGAACCCTTTAGTAAAATGTAGTTTCCTTCCTTATCTCTTTTAATTAGATCTATTTTTGTTTTTACTTGATCCGAGATAAGGATTGCTACCCCTGCCTTTCTTTGTTCACCTGAAGCATAGAAGATTCTGCTCCAGCCCTTTACCTTCACTCTGTATGTATCTCTATGTTTTAGATGTGTTTCTTGTAAACAACATATTGTAGGATTCTGGCTTTTAATCCAGTCTGCTACCCGCTTCCGTTTTATGGGAGAGTTCATCCCATTCACATTCACAGTTAAAATAACTATATCTGTATTCCCTGCCATCTTATTTACCCAGAGTTATGATTTTCTCTTCCCTTTTCCTTCTCTCCCTTCCCCCCTCCCCAGTACTTTGCTCTTGATGACCACCTCCCACCAATAATCCTCCTCCCTTTAGAGCACCTCCCTCCCCTTTATACCTTTCCCCTAATCCTTCTATTAGTTTATCCCTTTCCTTTTCTTCCCTCCCTCCTACCTTCCCACAAGGAGGGTCAGGTCTTTCTTTGAAGCCAAATGTGTCTGATATACTCTCTTAGAGTCCAATCTAATGAGAGTAAGGTTTACACAATACTCATCGCCCTCCCTTCTTCCCCTCAATTATATTAGATCTTCTATGTCTCTTTATGAGATTTTGCCTTATTTTACCTCCTTTATTTTTACTTTATTTTGCCTCCTTTTCCCCCCTCCCCCCTTTTTCTTTTTCAGTATGGTATCCCTTCCACCTCTAATTTCTTTTCCATTATTATCAAAGAAAAATCAAATTATACTGCCATTCTTTAAAGGATACCTATAGTAGGAATATAGTTCTCCAGAGTTTTCCTTTTTACCTTTTTATGTTTCTCTTGAGTTCTCTATTTGGAGGTCAAATTTTTTGTTCAGATCAGGTCTTTTCATTAGAAATAGGTGAAATTCTCCTGTATCATTGAATGACCATCTTCTTCCCTGGAAGATGATGCTCATTCTAGCTGGATAACTTATTCTTGGCTGTAATCCAAGTTCTTTTGCCTTTCGGAATATCTGGTTCCAGGCCCTTCGATCCTTCAATGTGGAAGCTGACAGATCCTGTGTAATTCTAATGACAGTTCCTCGGTATTTGAACTGTTTCTTTCTAGCTGCTTGCAATATCTTTTGCTTGGTGCGATAGTCCTGAAATTTGGCCACGATATTCCTTGGGGTTTTAATTTTGGGGTCTCTTTCTGGAGGTGATCGGTGAATTCTTTCAATGCCAATTTTGCCTTCTGATTCTAAAACATCAGGGCAATTCTCTTTCATGATTTCCTGGAAGATAGCATCCAGGTTCTTTTTTTCATCGTGGGTTTCAGGGAGTCCAATAATCCTTAAATTGTCTCTCCTGGATCTGTTTTCCAAGTCAGTTGTTTTTCCTAGGAGATATTTCATATTTTCTTCTATTTTTTCAATTTTTTGTTTTTGTTTGACTGATTCTTGAAGTCTTATTGAGTCATTTACTTCTATTTGTTCAATTTTAATTTTTAAAGTATTATTTCCTTCAGTTATCTTTTTTAGCTCCTTTTGTAGCTGGCCAATTGAATTTCTGGATTCAATGCATTCTTTTTCCATTTTGCCAGTTTTATTTTTCAGTGAATTGTTGTCTTTTTCCAATTCACCAATTTTGTTTTTCAGTTCACCATTTTTATTTTCCAGTGAATTGGTGATTTTTTCCAATTCACCAATTTTGTTTTTCAGTGAACTGTTTTCTTTTTCCAATTCACCAGTCCTATTTTCCAGTTTTTGATATTTCTGTTGCCCTGATCTCAATTTATTTCCCCATTCTTCTTCTAGCTCTCTTTTGAGATTCTTAATGCAATCATCCAGGTAAGCCTTCTGAAAGGGAGACCGACTTAAGTCTGCCTTTGTGGCTTCATCTGGGATTGTTTTCATAATGTCAGGATCTGGGGACTGTTCTATTTTTTCTCCGCAAAAGCTTTCTATGGTGAGAGCTCTCTTCTGCTTCTTGCTCATGATTTAAAGTTGGGATATTGGTCAAAAGCCGAGAAAACTGCAACAATTTGTATTTGCCCTGGGGCAGTTTGCCGAGTTGACTTCCGGTCTGAGGCTGGTCGGGCTAGATTCGCACTAGGACCACGTTTTCAGCTGGCCTCGATCCACCCTTTTCCAAAGGCAGATCTGCCAAAGCACCTGCCCGCTAGCAGAGCAAAGTGGCCCAGGCATCTCCCAGGGGCTTCCTGGGTGCCCAAAATCCGCCCCTCTATCGCAGCCCTGACTTCCGCCCCGGCTGGAGTCTGATTGTGACCAGCGGCCGATTTCCCCTGAGGCTAACCTTCTCTGGAGTTCTTTCACAGTAGATCTTTGATAGAAGTGCGTTGTAGTCCGAATGCTTGGAGGTGCTCTCACTTAGAAACCAGTTGGAAGGCTTACTGTCTGGGTTTGAGGGAATGTCCCGGGAGTTCACAGAGAAAGCTATCCGCAGTTCGCCATCTTGGCTCCGCCCCTATCACAGGAACTTGTATGTCTTTTATTGATAGCAAATTGGCAGCCTTATCTAGTGAATGTTGAACTTGGAATCAGGGAAATCAGAGTTCAAATCATACCTCCTCTTTACTAACTAAATGAGTTAACCTCATTTTACTCATTGTAAAATAGAAATAATAATAATATCCTCTTCTAAGGAGTGTTGTGAATATCAAGTGAGGCAAGATATATGTATTTTGAAATCACAAAGAATTATTTATAAACATTACTTCTATTACTATTACAAAATAATAAATTATAAACCCCTTAAACACAGGGAATACATTGTTTTCTTACCTTGTTATTTTAATTTATTTAGATTTTTCTTTGGTTAACCATTTGATTTTACTAGTTATACATTATCTACTATATACATTTGCATTTAATACAGGTGTTGATACATTTTAAACAAATCTTTTTATTTTGTTTTTATTTTTTATTTTACCCTTGTTTTTCATTGTTAGGAATGAATTGAAATTCCTGGTAGACCAGAACTTTATGAGTGGGTGGATACCAAAAAGAATGCTGTGAAGGCGGTAGAAGGACCACCAGAAGTCAGAGGACAAGAGCTGGTATGAAACTTTTATTCATTTTAGTTTTGTAGTTAAATCCTTCCAGTGGGAACTGCCCCTACTGTTGTTTCATTCATGTTAAGTTATTGTTAGATGATGTCATAATTCTGTGTGGATATACATATGACCTAAAAAGAAGATAGGAACCCCAGAACGAGTTTTTTTTTTGTTTCTGCCACTGTGTGCGATGTTACTCAAAGAGAATACAATTCTTGGAAATACATGTATAGTTAGCTCTGGGGTAGTACTGCCCTTCAGTTATGATTGGCCCCACATAGATGAATGATAGCAGATGCTCAGGGCACTGCTGCATTTAGAACCTAAAGAAGCCAGTACTGCTGCTATCTCTCTCTCTTTAATGTTGGAAAACTCGAGAGAACCTTCCAAGGCTTAGCCCCTCCCAATGCCAGGACTCTCCTCTCAACAAATGCCTTCATGGGAAGGCTGTGGCTAGAGCCCTTAGTGCTATAAGAAGCCATCTTTTCATCCTTGGAACAAAAAGTGGAGAAATGCTTCATGGGAGTGCAGAAATGTTCTTGGCCTCCTTGGAACTTGGAAAATATTTCCAGTAGCAGCATTATCAGCAAACAAATACTTGAATAGAGAGTATCTATACTGCAGTGTTCTATGAGAGACTGATAAATTAGTTTGGAAGTTTGGTTGGGAGAAGAAATACTGAGTTAGGAATTAAACCTGAGTAGAAACACAGAATACTGGTTACCCTGAAGATCAGGTTTATTCTCTTGAGATGTTTCCTTTTCATAAAAAGAGAGGGTCAGATTGGGGAAATCTTTGGCGTTTTTTCTTGCTTTGATATTACATGAGTTTTTATTGAGCTTGAGTGGGTGGAGAGATATTTACATAAAGACATCCAGCAAGTATTTGAAACTATTATGTTCAACAAATATCTGTTAAGAGCTTACTCAAGTCAAGTCAAATCAGCAAGTATTTATTAAGTGCCTATGATGTGCTTTGTACTGTGCTAAGCATTGGGGATTCAAAGAAAGGGAAAAAAAAACATTTTCTTGTTATTGAAATAACAAAGAATTATTTGTAAACTTTACTTCTATTAAGTTGTTTTGATTCAATTTTAAAAATTTTTTGAGTTCCAGATTTTCTCCTTTCCTGCCATTTGTTGAAAAGGCAAGAAATAAGGGGCAGCTAGGTGGCGAGGTGGATAGAACACCAGCCCTGAAGTCAGGAGGACCTGAGTTCAAATTTAGCCTCAAGACACTTAACACTTCCTAACTGTGTGACCCTAGGCAAGTCACTTAACCTCAATTGCCTCAAAAAGGGGGCAAGAAATATATCAGTTATACATGTGAAATCATATAAAACATTCCCATACTATTAATGTTACAAAAAAATCAAGAAAAAGAAAGTTTAAAAAAATAAGCTTCAATCTGCAGTCCTTTCTGTGGAGAGGAATAGCATTTTTCATCAAAAGTCCTTTTAAATTGTTTTGGATCATTGTATTGATCCAAATAGTTAAGTCATTCTTAGTTGATTATTGTACGGTATTGCTGTTTCTATGTACAATGTTCTCTTCATTCTCTTCGCTTTTCTTTGTATCATCAGTTCATTTAATTCTTCCCAGGTTTTTTTCTGAAATCATCCTCTTCTCATTTCTTATGGCACAATCATATTCCACAATTTGTTTAGCCATTCACCAGTTGATGGCATTCCCTCAATTACTAATTCTTTGCCACCACAAAAAGAACTACTATAATCATTTTTGTACATATTCTAATTTTTCCCAAAAAAATCCCTTTGGGACACAGATCTAGTAGTGATATTACTGAGTCAAAGTTTTATAGTTTTATAACCCTTTGAGCTAAGTTCCAAATTATATTTTGCACAATGGTTAGAGCAGTTCACAACTCTACCAGTTCACATCAGTGCCCCTCTTTTTCCGCATCTCTTTCACCATTTGTGATTTACCTTTTCTATCATGCTAGCCAATTTGAGAGGGATGAGGTGATATTTCAGAGTTGTTTTAATTTGCATCTCTAATCAGAGGTGATTAGAGCACTTCTTCATATGCCTATAGTTAGCTTTGATTTCTTCATCTGAAAACTGTTTATTCATATACTTCAACCACTTATCAATTGAAAAATGACAAATTATTTACTACTGGGCATTGTGTACCTATTTCAGTGATCCCCACTCTATTTCTTAATCGATACCAAATTGTTTTTGTCATACAATTGGAGATTGGATAGGCCATCTTCCTTCATATTTTTTAAATTTTAAATTGATGATTCCCTTGGTATTTTTGATCTTTTGCTCTTCAAGATGAGTTTTATTATTTTTTTTTGCTCTGTAAAATAATTTTTGGTAGTTCAGCTGTTATGACACTTTTTTTGTTTGCAATTATTTTAAATGGAATTTCTCTATCTCTTCTTGCTGGACTTTGTTGATAATATGTAAAAATGCTGATAATTTATGTGATTTTATTTTATATCCTAAGGCAGTTAAGTGGCACAGTGGGGCCTGAATTCAGGAAGACTCATTTTTTGAGTTCAAATCTGGCTTCAGACACTTACTAGCTATGTGACCCTGGGCAAATCACTTAACTGTCTGCCTCAGTTTCCTCATATGTAAAATGAGCTGATCAAGGAAATCGCAAACCGCTCCAGTATCTCTGCCAAGGAACCCCAAATGGGGCCATGTTGAGTAAGATACAACTGAAAAAATTGAACAACAAATTGTATGTCTTACAACTTTGCTAGAGCTGTTGTTTCAGTTGATTTTTAGTTGATTCTCTAAGTTTCTCTAAATCTACTATACCATTGTAATCATCTGTAAAGACTGATAGTTTTATTTCTTCATTATCTCTTCTTCAGTTTCTTTTACTTGCCTATTGCTACTGCCTCTGGTCGGTGAATAATAATAGTGATAATGGGCATCCTTGTTTCACTCCTAACTATTGTGAGGATTTCTGGCTTATCCCTGTTAGAGATAACTTGCTGATGATTTTATATAGATACTATGGACATTGCTTGATGCTTATGAGTTTTACATTCTGTTTTGGTAAATCACAAGTTGTTCATCAATGATCCAAATGGGAATTTTTGGAGATTTGTCACATACTGTTGAAAATTACAGATTATGAACTTATGTAAAGAAAACTTAAAAAAGAATTGAGAAAGTTACCAATACATATATGCTATATGTTATTAGTTTGTTTTATCAATTATCACCATGGTTATATATCCACAGGTTTATTATAAACAATTAAATTTTATATTTATAAACTTAATTATAAATTTATAAACAGTTAAAGTTTCATTCCATTAAGGAACTGCAGGTTACTCAATCTCTTAGGAAATGCCTTCTCTTTGTCTTTCTCCCATCCAGACTCAGTCATGTGATTCCCCTCCACAGTGATCTTTATATCTTGCACTTTTTGTAGAAGGAAAGCCATGAAGCAGTTGCTACAACTACACTGGCAATTGCAAAGGCTGCAGAGTGTATAAGACACTGATTTCTCTTGCATAGAAATGGCAACTTTTTATGGGTCCAGAGTATTGTTTTAATTGTTTCATGTTTGAAATAAATATGACAAGAATTATTAAAAATGAAGATTGGGACATAGTTATTGCCGGTTTTTCACATTTGCAGGGGTCTTGCATCCCTAATTCTACAAATTTTGGGAATGACTGTACTTATGATTTTAAGGAAATCTCCATTTATTCCTATGCTTTTGAATGTTTTTAATGTTGTGTTTAATCAAACACTTTTTCTGGATTTATTGAGCTATTCATATGATTTTTTATAGTTATTGATATGGTCAGTTGTGCTGATATTTTCCAAATATTGAACTATCCCTGCATTCCTAGTATAAATCCCACATAGTCATAGAGTGTAATCTTTGTGATATATTGCTGCAATCTCCTTGCTAGTATTTTATTTAAAATTAGGAAATTAGTTTACAGTTTTCTTTATCTGTTTTTCTTCTTCCTGGTTTAGGTTATCAGAACCATCTTTGTGGGGCAGCTAGGTGGTGCAATGGATAGAGTACCAGCCCTGAAGTCAGGAAGGACCTGAGTTCAAATCTGGTCTCAGACATTTAACACTTCCTAGCTTTGTGACCTTGGGCAAGTCACTTAACCCCAA
Source organism: Myrmecobius fasciatus (assembly GCA_023553655.1). Taxonomy (NCBI): domain Eukaryota; kingdom Metazoa; phylum Chordata; class Mammalia; order Dasyuromorphia; family Myrmecobiidae; genus Myrmecobius; species Myrmecobius fasciatus. The sequence continues at coordinate 276,711 of JAJPUD010001567.1, forward strand.
TTGCCTCAGTAAAAATAAATAAATAAATACATCCTTCTTTGTGTCATAAGAATTTGGAGAATTCTTTCTTTGTTTATTTTTCCAAATTTTTTCTTAGGGAACTCATTGATGGGTTTGTTAATTCCTTTTTTTTTCCCTAAAATACGGTTATTTAAGCATTCTATTTCCTCATCTGTTAATCTAGGCAATTAGTTTTTTGAAATGTTCATTCATTTCACTTAGATGTAAGTCATATTTATTGACATGTAATTGGGCAAAATCTTTCCTAATAGTTGCATTAATTTCATTTTCATTCATACATTGCTTCATCAATTCATTGATTTCCATTTTCATTTTTGATACTAGTAGTTTTATTTTTTCTTAATTTTTAAAAAAATTCAAGTTAATCAGTGGTTTATCTAATTTATGCGGTCCCCCCCATAAAATCAGCTCTTAAGTTTTATTTATTAGTTCAATGGGGTTTTTTTACTTTTAATCTTGTTAATGTGTCCTATGGTTTTTAGGATTTCCAATTTGATATTTAATTGAAGAATTTAAAATTGTTCTTTTTCTAGTTTTTTTAGTTACATGCCAAATTAATAAATCTACTATTTCTATACTTTCTTGATTAGTCATTTAAAAATATAAATTTTCCTTGATTACTGTTTTGCCTGCATTCCATAAATTTTGGTGTATTATCTCATTGTTGTCATTTTCTTTAATGAAATTATTTATTGTTTCCATGATTTGTTTTTTGATTTACTCATTACCTAGGATTGTATTATTTCACTTCCAGTTAATTCTTATTCTGTGTTTTCATAGTCTTTTACTAATGTAAGTTTTAGTGCATTATGGTCTGAAAAGAATCCATATAATATTTCTGTTTTTCTGTATTTAGTTGTGAATTTCTTATATCCTAATATATGTCAGTTTTGGTGAAGGTGTCATCATCTGTAGTTAAGAATAGAGTGTATTTCTTTCTAGTTCCATTCAGTTATCTCCAAAGGGCTCTCATATACAATTTTTCTAAAATTCCATTCACTTCATTAACTTATTTCTTTTTTTATGATTAAGTTTATCTAGTTCTGAGAGGAGAAAGTTAAGGTGCCCTACTAGTAGTTTTCTTGTCTATTACCTCCTGCAACTCTTTTTAACTTCTTTAAGAATCTGGATGCCATGCTGTTTGGTGCATATGTGTTTAATATTCAATATATTTAGTGATATTACTTCATTGTTTATGGTTTAGCAAAATGTAATTTCCTTGCTTATCTTTTAATTAGGTCTGTTTTTGCTTTTACTTTGCTTGAGATCATGATCTCACGATCATGATCATGCTCCAATCTCTTATTTTTTACTCTATGTGTGTCTGTTTCAAGTGTGTTTCTGTAAACATTTCTGGATTCTGATTCATTCTGCTATCCACTTCTATTTTATGGGTGATTTCATTCCATTAACATTCACTGTTTTGATTACTAACTCTTTATTTCCCTCCATACTATTTTTTTCCCTGTTTATCTTTCTTTTTCTCTTTTTACATTGTTTTTCAAAAGGCTATTTTGCTTCTGACCGCTGCTTTCTTGCCCTAATCCTGAAAAAGTTCTTAGCAATTATAAGTATCATCTTCCCATATGAGAATGTAAACAGTTTAACCATATTCCGTCTCTTATAATTTTTCTTGTTTTATTTTTCATGTTTTATTTCTTTTATACTTCTCTTGAGTAATAGTACTTAATTTTGCAAGGTAGATCTTTCTTGATCGTAATCCTAGCTTCTTTGCCTTCTGGAACACTATATTCCAAATGCTCAACTCCTTTAATATAGAAGCTGTTAAATCTTGTGTGATCTTGACTGTGGCTCCATGGTATTTGAATTGTTTCTTCTTGATTGCTTTACAGTAGTTTCTCCTTGACCTGAGAGCTATGAAATTTGACTATAATAATCCTGGGAGTTTTCATACTGGAAGTGATTGGTAGATTTTTGAAATTTCTATTTTACCCTCTTATTTTAGGATATCAGGATAGTGTTCCTTAATAATTTCTTGAACTATGATGCCAAGGCCCTTTTTTATGACTTTCAGATACTACAATAATTCTTAAATTATTTATCCTTGATCTATTTTCCAGGGCAATTGTTTTCAGATGAGATATTTCACATTTTCTTCTTCTTCTTTTTTTTTGACTTTAGTTTACTGCTCCTTGGATGTCTCACAGAGTCATTAACTTCCACTTTCCCAAATCTAATTTTTAATAAATTATTTTTTTCAGTGAATTTTTATACCTTTTTTCCATTGACCAGTTCTACTTTTTATGGAGTTTTTCCTTTTCAGTGGATTTTTCTACCCTTTTACTATTTTGCTCATTCTGTTTCTTTTTTTTATTAAAACTTTTTATTTGCAAAACATAGGTATGGGTAATTCTTCAACATGATCCCTTACAAAGCTTTCTGTTACAGATTTTTCCCCCCTACTTCCCACACCTCCCCTAGATGGCAGGATATCCACTACATGTAAATTATGTTAAAATATTTGACAAATCGAATATATGTATACATATTTCCACACATCATTGTTGTGCAAGAAAAATCGTATCTACAAGAAAAAAAATCAGAGAAAGGAAACACAATGTAGGCAAACATCAATAGAGAGCATGAAAATGTTATGTTGTGGTCCATATTTCACATCCCTCTCTCTGAGTGTATATAGCTTTCTTCACTGAACAATTGGAACTGGTTTGAAACATTTCATTGTTGAAGAGAGCCCTGTTCATCAGAATTGATCATCATATAGTCTTGTTGCCGTGTATAATGATCTCCTGGTTCTGCTCATTTCACTTAGCATCAGTTCATGCAAGTCTCTCCAGGCCTCTCTGAAATCGTCCTGCTGGTCGTTTCTCACAGAACAATAATATTCCATGACATTCATGTACCATAATTTATTCAGCCACTCTCCAATTGATGGGCATCCCTTCAGTTTCCAGTTTCTAGCCACTACAAAAAGGGCTGCCACAAACATTCTTGCACATGTGGGGCCCTTTCCCTCCTCTAAGATCTCTTTGGGATATAGGCCCAGTAGAAACACTCCTGGGTCAAATGGTATGCACAGTTTGATAACTTTTTGAACATAGTTCCAAATTGCTCTCCAGAATGGTTGGATCCGTTCACAGTTCCACCAACAATGTATTAGTGTCCCAGTTTTCCCACATCTCCTCCAACATTTGTCATTATCTTTTCATGTCATTTTAGCCAATCTGACAGGTGGGTAGTGGTACCTCAGAGTTGTCTTAATTTGCATTTCTCTGATCAGTAGTGATTTGGAGCACCTTCTCATGTGACTAGAAATAGTTTTAATTTCATCATCTGAAAATTGTCTGTTCATATCCTTTGACCACTTATCTATTGAAGGGTGGCTTGAATTCTTATAAATATGAGACAATTCTCTATATATTTTAGAAAGCTCATTCTGTTTCTTAAAGCATTGTTTTCTTCAGTAATTTTCTCAGCTTTTTTTTTCCAAGCTATGGATTCCCTTTCTTACTGCACTCCCATTTTTCTAGCCTATTTCTTGATTTTTAATCATATTTTAACTTCTTGAAGTTGGACCCTGTTCCTGGAGTGGAAGAGCTGCCATCTCAAGTGTCATGCTGCTGTTTTCAGAGATAGTTCTGGGATTCTTTAAGTTTTTGGTGCTTCCCGGGGGTATGATCCAAGGAAAGGTGTAGTCAATGTTCTCCGGGCCTGAGCTCTGGTCCTACCAGGAGGGGCCCTGCTCCCTTGCAGCTACAAGAGCTAGTGTGCCTCTTGGCTGTGACCTGGGCCCTTGCTTCCCTGGGGCCACCCCAGAGCTGCATATAGGCAATGCAACACTTTCACCCAGTGCCATCGAGGGTTCCTGTAATCTCTCTCTAACCAGTCACCCAGCTCCCTTACCATGAGCTCCAAAGCAGCTGCCGAGTGGTTGCTGGCTTGTGTAGGCCTGCGCTACCTTCCTCAGTGTCACAGGCTGCTCCTACTAATCTCTGAAATTGTCTTGGTCAAGAAATAGGGCTCATCCTCACCTTTGTTTGGCTCTGCCACTCCACAAATTGATTTGAGATGTTACTTTAAAGTTTTTTGGAGAGGAATATTGGGGAGAGTTCGGGTGAGTTGCTGTCAGTACTCTGCCACTTTAGCTCTGCCCCTGTATCCCCTATTTTCAAGGAGCTCACAACTCAGTGGGGAACCCAATTTGCAGAGTGTCATGTACAAACAAAACAGGATAAATTAGAACAAACTTCAGGGAAAGGACTAAGATTAAGGAGGACAGAGAGAAAGTCTTTGTGTAGAGGACTGGTTGGCCACAGGGATAAAAAGGTGAACCAAGATATCAGTTGCCTTCAACCTGCCCTCCAGTAATTTATAGCCTATTCTGGGAAGATGTGGAAGTTATTCAAAAAGAGGTTATCTTTGAAAGGAGAAAGAAGAAACTGGAGTGAGGGAGACTGGATCAAGAAACCAAGCCCTTAAAATAGAGAGCTCAGAGACCCTGTTGGCTCTCCTTAACTCCTGCTCTGGGAAAGATTATCCGTTCAGAAGAGCGTCCTGGTAGGAACTGAGAAGTGCAGAGGGGAGTGCCCTCACCACCATGTCTCATCTCCCTGCCAGCATTTCTTTTGTCACTGTGAGGGGCAGAGCCATTTGCTGCCGCCATGGGCTCAGCCTCCCTGGGCCTTTTCAGTTGTAGAAGGTCCAGCTCCTTTGTAGAATGGAGCTCCTTTATCTCATCCTTTATGTCCATCCATGTTGGACCCTTATCCCATGTTTCCTTCACTTTCCGTTGCAAGTTCAGAAACTCTCATTCTGTCAAATGAATGAGCACGTACAAAAGCATTTGGTGCCTAGCATTGTCCTAGCCAGTGAAATGGAAAAGCAAGGTGGCCCCTGCCTTCCTGGAATCAGGCTGTAATAGGGAGAGAAAAGGCACTAATGACAAGGCAGCTTTGAGAAGGAGTGGAAAGACCTGATGATCTGCCATTGGAAGAAATGAGTTACCAACTGTTTGATCCCCTGGGGTGAATAATCCCTCCCTTTGGCATTCAGGACTCTTTGCCAACTAGGCCCTCCCCTCCCTTTCCAGTCTCTTAAATCTTGCAGACCCCCACCCCCCCACCACGTCTTCATCACTTCAGTGACTTTGGCTTCTTTGCTGTTTCTCCATCTCTTTGTGGTGGGCATTTTTGCTCACTGTCCCCCAAGCCTGGGACGTTTTCCCTCTTCACCTCTGCTCCCTTCGAGCCCTTACTAAAATCCCACTTTCTGCAGTCCCATAGCCTCTTTATACTAGTACCTTCCCTCTGCTGATTATTTCTTAATTTACTTTGTACATAGTTTTTGGGATACTTTCTCCTGTGTTAAATTGTGAGCTCCTCATGGGCAAGGACTGTCTCTTGCCTTTTTGTATCCCCAGTGCATAGCTCAGTGCTTGGCACACAACATGGTACCTTATAAATGATTAGTTACAGATTGATTAGTTAAGCACCTTTAGTGGGTTCTTGAGGAGGTAAAGAGAAGACAAAAAGGAGACCAAGGGCGATGGATGTATTAACAAATGGTTATATAGACCCATACCTTCTCCCTGGAAAAGTACTTTGTTAAATTTGTATTTTTTTAAAATTGGTATATGTGTGCTTCCCCTTAACATTCGTAAACTTGAAGTCACGTACTATTTCATATCTGTCTTTGTATCCCCAGCACTTAGCATAATGCCTGGCATATTGTAGGTGTCTAATAAATAATTGTTGAATTGAAAATAATTAAACTGAAGAACAGGAGCCCTTGTCTAGTATCATAGAACTCAGACAGTATAATGCTATAGAAGTCAAGAGAGAAGAAAGGATGGACTATCAGTAAATAACACGAGAAGTCTAGAAAAATCAGTGTTCTTTGCCCTAGAAAAGAAGAACAGGGTAAATATAAACAAAATACCACTTTTCTGTGTTCAACAAACATCATGATGGAGACTATTAGAGACTATTTTGCAGTTTTCTAATCCTTTAAACAAATAAACTTCTTTTAAAATTTCACTCAAAGCATCTGACATATTCTTAAGAGATAAATGGCTTTTGTTAGCTAATGATGGCTCTAAAAGGAGGCATATGCCATGTGAAGTGTGTGTTCTGTATACGGCACAGCCATGATTTTTGAAGTCTTGGCCATGAACGTGTGCCGTGCTTCTTAGGGAAACTAGCAAACCTATTCCAGTTCCTTGTGGTGCTAGACACCTGGTGCCATTTAGATGGCACCTGTTTTCTGTTGTTCTGTCTCTCACTCATCATGCTTAACACATTTTTATCAGTGAGACTCACAGGCATGTTTGAGATTCTGGATTGGACCCAGGTCTCAATGTATCTTGTATAAAAAATTAGTGTGAAAAGTAAGTATGAGAGTCACTTTGCATTTTTCATAGCTTCTTCTCTGTCATATGCTCAAGAATAACTGATACATTCTCTATTCTGGGGAAAAATTAAAGTTACACTAACTATTGTGTACACTAACTAGGAGATTCGATGAAAACAAGTGAAATATAGGGTCATACAGAAAAATAAATCTGGCTTATTTCTTTAACCAATCTGTTCTAAGGGTTTATAGTCCTGCATTTACTATTGGCTCCCTTTCTAATCCTAGGCAAGTTACTATATCTCTGTGATTTGGCTGGTTTCCTGGATCTATCTACTAACTTGATGAGGGAATTTCCAGTTGAGGAATTTCCCAAACTGAGCTGATCACAGATCCTCTGTATATTCCTGTGTATGGCTTTTATCTGAATTGTGTTGTATTGACAGTGTTTTTATTTAAATTAAAGTGTTCCGTATTTCTGTCTTTATCAAGATTCATTTAATTAACCCTGTTGTTTATTGAGACTCTACTATGCAGGTGACAAAGAATACAAAAAAATCTAGGACAAAGTCTTTAATTTCCAAGAGCAAACTGCTGTATTTAGGAGAAAATGTACGGGAAGCTCTTAAAATTTTATCTTTAATGAAAAATTTACAGAAAAACAAAGAAAAGAATCTCAGAGTAGGAAGCCATTCATGGGTTGTAATTTGTACCAGTAATGACAGTATCAACCCAAATAAGACGATCCATTCATCACATAATTACTAAAGAGTCATTGATGATTCAGCTATTCCGTGTCCATGATATCTTCAACTCTTTCTGTCTTCCTTTTCTGGTTTCCCTAATCCTAAAACTTCGATGATAGCCTCCAAGCAGTTCAGCTAAGTAATACTTTGAAATATCAAATAATTATTAAGGAGTTATTGATGATTCAGATATTCTGTATCCATGACACATTCAATTCTTTCTGTCTTCCTTTTCTGATTCGCTAACCCTAAACCTTTCATGATAGCCTCCAGGCAGCTCAGCTAAATAATACTAATACTTTGAATTTGAGTGGTATTTTGCAATATAATGTTATTATTTATGTAGCACTTTATAGACATGATATCCTAAATGCATTATTTAATGATTTTCATAAAAATTTTGCTAAGTAGTTTTGCAAACAAACTCCCAAGTATTTATTAATGTCTACTGTGTGCTAGATAGTGGAGATTCAGAGATAAAAATGAAATAAGCAAGCCTCTTGAAGGCAGAAACTCTCTTAAAGACAGCATCAATACATGTAAGTATACATCAAATATATACAAAATAAATCCAAGGTAAATTTCAGAATGAGGCACAACTGTTGGCTGGATTAGATCAAGATGGTAATCTCAGAGCAATTGTTGAAGAGCTTTGAATTCTAGGGGGAGAAGTGTGGGTATATTCAAATAGGCAAGAAAGAACAATCATTAGTTCTTATATTTTTTTCCAGTATTTAGCATTACTCCTGACATGTATTAGAAATTTAAAAAATGCTTGTTAACTTAAGTTGATGTGGAAGTGATAAAAAGAAAGTGAAATTTTTCAAAGGATTAATCTGGGGGCTGTAATAAAAAGATAAACTGGAGTTATGAGAGATTGGAAGCAGGAAGATAAATTCAGAGGCTTTATAATCCATGATAAGGTAAGAGATTAATAGAGTAAGAATGGAAAATTCCGAGTGACGTTTTAAGGTTGAGTTAACTGAAGGAGAATACACACCAGTAAAAGTGACTTTAAGGCTTTTATTTCTGGTGTCCCGTACAAATAAAAGTCACAGTGGTTCCCTATTGCCTCTAGGAGCAAATACAAAATGCTCTCTTTGGCTTTGAGCCTTTATAACTTCACCTTCTATCTTTTCAGTCTTCCCACGACTTATTCCTTAATACCTTAAACACAAAGGAAAATTCCTAACATCACCTGGCAGGATAAGGTACCAGACACTGAGGTCCTTTTTTCAGTTCCTTTCTTTAAAAAATTTTTTAAATAATAACTTTTTATTTTCAAAATACATAAAAAGATAATTTTCAACATTCATCCTCACAAAACTTTGTGTTCCAAACCTTTCTCCCTCCCTTTCCCCACCCTTATCCCTTAGACAGCAAGTAATCTAGTATATGTTAAAGATGCACAATTTTTCTACACATTTCCACATTTATCATACTGCACAAGAAAAATCAGATCAAAAAGGGAAAAATGAGAAAAAACAAAAATCAAGCAAATGGCAATAAAAGTGCTATGTTGTGATCTGCATTCAGCCCCCACAGTTCTCTCTCTGGGTGTATATGGCTCATTGAACAACTGGAACTTCTTTGAAACATTTCATTGTTGAAGAGAGCCATGTCCATCAGAATTGATCATCATATAGTATTATTGTTGCCGTGTATAATGATCTCCCCGTTCTGCTTGTTTCACTCAGCATCAGTTCATGCAAGTCTCTCCAGACCTCTCTGAAATCCTCCTGCTGGTCGTTTCTTACAGAGCAATAATAGTCCATGACATTCATATACCATAATTTATTCAGCCATTCTCCAACTGATGGGCATCCATTCAGTTTCCAGTTTCTAGCCACTACAAAAAGGGCTGCCACAAACATTCTTGCACATGTGGGTCCCTTTCCCTCCTTTAAGATCTTTTTGGGATATAGGCCCAGTAGAAACACTACTGGAGGTCCTTTTTTGAACTAAACTTCCAAGCAGTCCAACCTTACTGCACAGACGCAACCACATTGGACTGGCCACACTGTTTGAATGCCAAACATACGCTTACCCAAAAGATTATTTTATGGAGAACTCACATGGGGCAAGCGCTCATGAGGTGGCCAGAAAAAGCGATACAAGAACACTCTTAAGGTCCCCGTTAAGAACTTTAGCATCAGTTATATGACAGGGGAGACACTGGCACAGGACCGCCCAGCATGGTGGGCCCTCATCAAAGAAGGGGTTGGGCTTCAAGAGCAGAGCAGAGTGGAAGTAGGCCAGAAAACATGGGTGATGGCAGAGGTAGAGTGGCTGCCCCCAATGTTCACAGGGACTATTTCTGTCCAAGCTTTCATTGGTCTGATCAGCCCCAGTTGGACAATAACTACAACTTGACTGTAACATTGTGATGTCATTGTGGTCCTCTTCGAGAAAGAAATACAACCACCAACCAAATGCAGATCACTCCGACTTGGACTTTTGGCCAGCAGCAGGCCCCAGCCCCAGCCCCAGGGGTCATTGGGCCGTCTTGGCTCAGAGTGAATGTAAATAGCAATTGTGTCAGTTTTGGCCTGATGGGCTTCCCCTCCCAGATAAATTTTTTTTTATTAGATGAGAGGCCAGTCTCTTCATTTCTAACCCAGCCTTAATCACTGAGTGGGCACTACCTCAGTCAAACTGAGACTTGTTAAAGACCTTATTTTTAACAGTCCAAGTTCTCCCCCTGCATCTGGGACCATCTTCAGGAGTCCTGATTTTCATCTGACCACTGGACCCAGATGACTCCAGAGGAAAAAGTGAGGCGGGAGATCTTCCCTCACTTAAATCCAATTCACTTTCATGTCATGGTGTCACCTCCTGCTATCATGGGCCTGTCAGAGAACGAAGGACAAATACCACGCCCAAATGGACTCTTCCATCTAGTGACCCTGGACTCTTGACTGTTGGAGGAACAGTACACTCTGTCTCAGCGCTTTAAGCTTTTGCTCTGGCTGCCCCTCGTAACTGGAATGCTCTCCCCTTTCTCCTCTGACTGCTGTCCTCCCTGGCTTCCTTTAAGTCTTTTTTACAATTCTCTCCCACTCTCTTTGCTCCCCCCTCACCCCCCTCTGTCTCTGCGGGAGAGATAAATGATCTTTTATTTTTTCCAATTACATATAGTTTTCAACATTCGTTTATATAAGATTTTGAGTTCTTTCTTTTTCTCCCTTCCTTCCCTCCCTCATCCCCAAGACAGCAGGCAGTCTGATAGAGATTATACATGTACAATCATGTTAAAGTTGTGTGTTGTGAAAGAATAATCAGAACAAAAGAAAAAATCACGAGAAAGGAAAAACAAACAAAAAAAGCAGCAAAAAAAGTGAAATTAGCATGCTTTGATCTGCATCTATAGTTTTTCTCTGGATACAGATAGCATTTTCCATCATGAGTCTTTTGAAATTGTCTTAGATCATTGTATTAGTGTGAAGAGCAGAGTCATTCATAGCTGATCATTGTACAGTGTGGACACTCTTGTGTACAGGCGTATCTCACTCAACATCAATTCAAGTATTTCAGCTTTCATCATTTCTTATAGAATAATAATGTTCTATTACATTCATATGCTACAACTTGTTTAGCTATTCTCCAATTAATGGGCATTCCCACAATTTCTAATTCTTTGCCACCACAAAAAGAGTTGCTATAAATATTTTTGTCCATGTGAGTCCTTTTTCCTTTTTTTATAATCTCTTTAGAATACAGACCCAGTAGTGACCCTGCTGGATCAAAGGATATACAGTTTTTATAGCCCTTTGGACATAGTTTCAAATTGCTCTCTAGAATGGCTGAATCAGTTCCCAACTCCACTACTAATGTATTAGTGTCTCAGTTTCCTAAATCCTTTCCCAAGATTTTTATCATTTTCCTTTTCTGTCATATTAGCCAAACTGATAAGTGTGAAGTGATAACCTCATTTGTTTTAATTTGCATTTCTCTAATCAGTAGTAATTTAGAGCATTATTTCATATGACTTTAATTTCTTCATCTGAAAACTTCCTGTTCATATCCTTTGACTGATTATCAATTGGGGAATAATTTGTATTCTTATAAATTTGACTAACTTCTCCTTTTATTAGAAAAATAAACATCAGAAATATGTACTATAAAAATTATTTCCCAAATTTTTGCTTTCCTTTATCTTGATTGTACTGGTTTTGTTTGTGAGAAATCTTTTTAATTTAATGCAATCAAAATTACCCATTTTGTATTTTATAATGTTCTTTATTTCTTATTTAATCACAAATTTTCCCCTACTCCTTAGAACTGAGAAGGAAACTTTTCCTTGCTTTCGTAATTTACTTATGGCTTTATGTCTCAATCATGTACTCATTTTAACCTTATCTTCATAAATGGTGTAAGACTTTGGTCTATACCTACTTTTTGCCATGCTGTTTTCCAGTTTTCCCCAGGGATTTTTGTCAAATAATTAGTTCCTACCACCAAAACTCTGGAGTCTTTGGGTTTATCAAATAATAGATTACTGTTGTGTCTTGTGTATCTAATCTGTTCCACTGATCCAGTACTCTTATTTTTTAGCCAGTACCAAATAGTTTTGCTCCTTTGCTGCTTTAGAATATAGTTTTAAATTTGATGTGACTAGGCCACTTTTTTGCCTTTTTTCCTTTAATTCCTTGATATTCTTGATCTTTTGCTCTTCCAGAATTTTGTTACTATTTTTTCTAACTATAAAATAATTTTTGGTAGTTTTATTGGTATGGCACTGAATAAATAAATTAAGTAGAATTATAAATTTTTATTATGTTAGTTTGTCCTACCCATGATGTTTTCCTAATTGTTTAGATCTGACTTTATGTGAAAAGTGTTTATAATTATATTTTTGTAAAGCTCCTGAGTTTGCAGATAAACTCCCAAATGTTTTATTTTGTCTACAGTTATTTTAGGGTTTTTTCCCCTTAAGCCATTTGGGGTTAAGTGACTTGCCCAGGGAAACACAGCTAGGCAGTGTTAAGTGTCTGAGGCCAGATTTGAACTCGGGTCCTCCTGATGCTCAGGGCTGATGCTCTATCCACTGTGCCATATAGCTGCCCCTCTACAGTTATTTTTAAAATGAATATTTCTCTATCTCTTTTTGCTGAGCTTTGTTGGCAATATGTAGAAATACTGATGACTTTTATGGATTTATTTTATATTGTGCAACTTTGTTAAAGTTGTTAATTGTTTCAGTTAGTTTTTAGTTGATTCTCTAAGTATATCACCATATCATCTGGAAAAATTGATAGTTTTATTTCCTCTTTGCTTAATCTAATTCCTTCAATTTCTTTGTCTTCTCTTATTGTTAAAGCTAACATTTCTAGTACATTATTGAATAATAGTGGTGATAATGGACATCTTTGTTTTATGAACTCTGATCTTATTGGGAAGGCTTATAAGTTATTTCCATTACATATAATGTTTGCTGATTCTACTTATCATTTTAAGGAAAACTTTATTCTTATACTTTCTTTTCTTTTCTTTTATTAAAACTTTTTATTTGCAAAACATTATGTATGGATAATTCTTCAACATTAACCCTTACAAAGCTTTCTGTTACAAACTTTTCCCCCCTACTTCCCATCCCTCCCCTAGATGGCAGGATATCCCCTACATGTTAATTATGTTAAAATACTTGACAAATCGGATATATGTTATACATATTTCTACACATCATTTTTGTGCAAGAAAAATCATATCTACAAGAAAGAATAATCAGAAAAAGAAAATACAATGCAAGCAAACATCGATAGAGAGCATGAAAATGATATGTTGTGGCCCACATTTCACATCCCTCTCTCTGGGTGTATATGGCTTTTGAAGCTTCACTGAACAATTGGAACTGGTTTGAAGCATTTCATTGTTGGAGAGAGCCATGTCCATCAGAATTGATCATCATATAGTCTTGTTGTTGCCGTGAATAATGATCTCCTGGTTCTGCTCACTTCACTCAGCATCAGTTCATGCAAGTCTCTCCAGACCTCTCTGAAGTCATCCAGCTGGTCGTTTCTCTATTCCTATACTTTCTGTTTTAATAGGAATGGGTGCTATATTTTGTCAAGAGTTTTTTCTGCAACTATTGAGAGAGACATAATTTCTGTTCATTTTGTATTGATATGATCAGTTATGCTGATAGTTTTTCTAATATTGATTCAGCCCTGCATTCCTGGTATTAAAAATACCATCTAGTCTATTATCCTGGTGACAAATTGATATAATCTTTTTGTTAATGTTTTATTAAAATTTTTCACACCAGTTTTTGTTAGGGAAGTTGGTTTATAATTTTCATTCTCTGTTTTGGTTCTTTCAGCTTTTGCTATCAGTTGTTTATTTGTGTCATAAAAGGAATCAGGTAGGTCTCTGCTTTTGCCTACTTTTCCAAATAGCTTATATGGAATTAATTGTTCTTTAAATATTTGGTAGAATTCATTTTTAAATCCATCTGCCTCTAGAGATATTTCTTAGGGAGTTAATTGTTAGCTTGTTAAATTTCTTTTTCTAAAATGCGGTCATTTAAATATTTTATTTTCTATTCTATTAATCTGGGCAATTTATATTTTTGAAAATATTCATCCTTTCCCTTAGATTGTCAAATTTATTGGCATATAGTTAAGTAAAATAACTCTTAATTATTGCTTTAATTTTCTTTTCATTGGTGGTAAATCACTGTTTTCATTTTTGATACTGGTAATTTGGTTTTTCTTCCTTTTTAAAATCATTAACCAAAGTGATGAGGTCCTGGGTCACTCAGTGG
>JAJPUD010001567.1:310567-334900 GCA_023553655.1 Myrmecobius fasciatus
AATTCCATTGAAGCTTAAATGAAATCATATGTGTAGATTATTTTGTAAAGCTTAAATGTGATGTAAAGGAGAGTTGTTCTTGTTAGGTCAGTGGTGGGGAACCCCTTGAGGTTTCTGAGTAGAAAAGTTGTGACTGGAGTGTTGGTCAAATGGAAGATTGCATATGCAATTTTACTTTGTGAGCAGATTTTACATGACCATAGGTAACCAAACACACGTGTCAGATGCAGTGGAAACTACTTACAATGGAAGAGAGACGGGAGGGCTACATGGATCCCAGGAGCACAATACGCAGCTCTGTAATTTTGAGAAGAAAGGTGTTCTCGGTTGCAGCCCCGGACTCCAGAACAGAACAAGCTGCCTTGATGTTGGCTTGGTCTTACGATAGGCTAGATGGGAACCAAGCTGAAAAAGACCAAAGAAGATACTGGTACCCACTGGCCTGCCTCATTCAGGGATATGGGCCCTGCCAACCTGTTTTATCTCTGATTCCTCTTGGAACCATTGGAACTCATTTATGAGTTAGAGGGAACATAGAAAATGATCTCCATTATACTTCTTATATTGCCGCCATTCAAGTACAGTTACAGCAAACATGTCCAAAGCATCAGGGCTCCTTCCTTCCTAGGATTGAATGAGATAACTTGTATAGAGAGCTTTGCACACCTGAAGGGACTATATAAATACTAGTTAGTGTGGCTACTACACTGTTCCCAAGCCCTTTATTCTTCCAAACTTTATAGTTTCTTCTGTTCCCAAGCTCAGTCACCCTTCACATAGACTCTTGTGTGTGCAGTCAGTGCCAAGCTTCTCTCTCTACAGCATCTCTTCTCTGGATACACAGGGCCAGCCCCTAGTGCACCTCCTGGCCATGTCTTGTCTGGACCTTAAATTAGCTCCCTCCTTGGTCTCCTCACCCCTGCTGTCTTCAGTCTGTCCTCTGCAGCTCTCAGAGCCCCGTTTCTGCAATGGAAGTGTCAGAATGCTCATCCAGAAGCTCTGCCAGCATCAAGTTGGCACTAGATAAAATGTAGACTCCATTTGTAGCCTGACTCCATAGTACAGACATGTTACCTCCTTCATCCCTCAGCAGTCCAGCCAGTCAGGTCTCTCACACACAGGAGGCAGTGGAAGTTGTGTGGGAGCCAGAGGGTCTGAATTTGAATCTTGGCTGGTTGTATTTGTGACCTCCCTCCCAAATCTAAATCTCTGATCAGCATTTCATCTTTTGTACCTTTGCCTAGAAAGCAGGCTCTCCTTCCCTCTGCCTCCTAGAATCCTTACCATCCTTTCCTTGAAGTCTATTCCCAACTTGATGCCTTGTGTGATTCTTCAACTACCTCTGCCTTTTCCCATTTCTAAGCTACCTTCTGAATATTTCTTGATAAAGAGCTGCTTTTTTTGTCTTTGTATTGCTAGTGTCTCACACAGTGCTGGGCACATATTAAGTGCTTGGTAAATGAGCATTAATAGTTTTGCTTGATTGTAGTTTAAATGTATTAGTATTGTCTTGTCTTAGGTGTTGTGGCTTTGAAACCGAAAAAGTATACTTTTTTTTGTGCAAACTCTGTGTTATTGATTACAAATAATGTATGTAGATTCTTTTCTTTTTGTAAATATACCTCAAAATTTATGTGTTTATTATATATATATGTATATAACTAGCTGTATATTCTTATACAGTAGCAATAGTATTCCATGTTAATAAGGTTTGGATACTTTCTTTATTTCTTTATTTTTAAAGAGTAATAAATCATATATTCTACTGTCACAAGTGACCTGCAGTATATAATCTATAAACCAACAAGCACTTATTGGACACTTGCCACATGCCAGACACTGGTAGGTGCTGGAGATACATATACAAAGAATGAAAAATATCCTTCTCAAAAAGAACTTACCTTCTCTAAATGACACTTAATATCATCTAAACAATAGTGTAATATTGCTTGTTGTAGGTTATCTGATTGCTCTTTTTCTTTTCCCTAGTTTGTAAGACTTGCATAGTCCAACACTTTGAAGATAGCAATGACTGCCCAAAGTGTGGCAATCAGGTTCATGAAACAAATCCATTAGAAATGTTACGGTAAGTAAACATGCATTAATTATGGGCCAAAAATCTGAAATAAAATGTTTATATAATTCACTTATATTTTTATAATCATATTCATGGTATGTTGGCCTAGTTTAACATAATTCTTTGGAATTTCAAATAGTTTACTATGTTTATAATTTGTTTCAAAATTTTAAAATATTTCATAATATGGAATTAGAATATAGTATTAGATGCATTTTTCTTGGAATTAATTATATAACAACATAATTAAATAATTACTTATACATGATTATTGTATAAAGAACATTAGAATTGGAATCAGGGGTCTTTGGTTCTTAGGTAGGTTATCATAGACTAGGTTAACTAGGTTGGATTTCTAAGACTTTTGCTAGTTCCATAATTCGGTGTCTGAATTTCATTTGCCTTAATCACTTTGGATTCCTAATATTGTATTGATATGATTTATTATATTTATCTATTTAACTGTTGGCGGTATGGCTATAAATTAATGTGGATTGCCACTGTAGTAGATGATAATGATGGTGACTGGAAGGTGGTCTCCAAATTGATAGGTTTTTAATATGTTCAATTAACCGAATGAAACAAAATGTACCATTAGTTTCTACTTAAAAGGTCTCTTTAAAAAACAAAAACAATTTGTTTCTCTTAATGGGATTTCTATGTAATCACTAATTGCTACATTTAAAATGGCATATTTAAAGAAATTAAAAGTGTTAATTACAGAAATTATAGGGATAATTACTTATCCCTTAGCTATTTATAAATAGGTGTGTATATATATATATGGTTATCATCCCTCTCTGCAGCTGCTTCCCAGATCTATATATCCAGCTCAATCTCTTTCCTGAGCCCATTCCAGCATCAAGTGCTTTCAGACCTTATTTATCACCTTTGCAGCATCTGGCTATATATACTCTCTTCTCCATTCCCATGGCCCCCACCCTACTTCAATGAGTCAGTCAGTGCATATTTTTTCAGTGTCTATGATGTGCCAGGCAATTTGCTATCTGCTAGAGATGTGAAAAAAGAAAGATGGACCTTGTCCTCAAGAAGCTTTCTCTATAACTGGAGAAGACAGCAGGAGATCTGAGGGAAGCAAGGGCAAGGAAGATTGAGGCTATGAGGAGCTGTGAGTTCCCTCCCTCAGGGGAGCTTTGGGCCTGACTGGCTCTCCCCTTGAGTATGGTGAGGGGGAACTTGAAGGATGATGAAATTTCCCCAGGAATGGCCTCCCTCTGCCACAGAGAGATGTCCCAGAATAATGCAGCCAGGTAAAGAGCGACTTCAGGCCCTCTTAACCTCTTGCCTTCACTCCTGTGTTCTTTACTCATTGGTCAAAGTGATCCTAAAGTAGAGGTCTTAGCAGTGGTCCCTCCCCCACTTAACAATCTTCACTATCCCTTTCTAGCACGGCTCCTTTCCATCTTTTCGGGTGGCCTATTTGCTCCTTCTCCGAAACGACAGTCCATCTTCCAGCTCTCTTGCTTTTCACCGATTGTTCCCCATGCTTAGAAAGCTCAGCTTCCTGGCTTGGGTTAGGACTCGGCTCCAGTTCTTTCTGCTGGTCCCATTCACTTCCTGGCGTTTCTTATGATTTGTCCTTCCTTTTATACTCATATGTCTTGTGTATACATTATTTATATATTCTCTTAGCATGTTCACTCATTGAGGACTGGGACTGTTTGTATATTTGGTTAGTACTGTGTCTGATTTTGTTCACTTTAATAAATGCTTCTTCATTGACTATGCACCTTTTAAATGTATAACTTCGAAATTTCCTTCTGGAAATGGTAGATCCTGATTTCTGAGTTTGAAAAGCTAAGTCTTTTGAAGCTTATAGGAACATTATAAATTTCTAGTAGGAAAGTTTTTCAGAGGGATACATATTTACCTTTCAGTTCAATTTAGCAAACATTTGTTAATTATCTGTATGCCTATATGCTTGTAAACATGGAAACCAGTTCCTGATTATACAGGTAACTATGCAAATAATTATGATGCAAGTTAGAATATAATTGAGTCCATAAGAACAGTTAAATTTAGTGTCATGAACATTTCACATCATGTGACTGTCAGAACCAAAAAGACATTCATCTGCATGTCAATTTCGCAAATCTCTTTTTCTCATCAGCCATTTCCCTTTGATAGCTAGTCTTTAATCTGTTTGGTTAAAATCTTATGGGGGAGCTCTTGTTTTTCTTTTATCCACATAATGTTACTTAGTTAAATTTGCTCATTAGCCACTATATTCTGCATCTTCTTGCAGCTTTTAGTAACTTGAATTCTAGTAATACCACCTTACATTTATATAAGATTTTATGGTTACAAGACATTTTTATCTGCATTGTAAAAATAAAATCATCTATATCAGAATTTAACTTCTTAAAATATATTTAAATGAAATATATGGCAAGATTTTAAATAGACAAAGAAATGTCTTATAAAATGTTGATAATGGGTACTAATCATTCAGGGTTCAGCAATCTTTGTCTGCAGAGAAACAGGTACTTCTCCCTAACTCTTAAAGTTTTCCTAAGTATTCAGATTTTTACAAGATCATTTCCAGAGGAAATTTTGTTCTTAACTTCAGCTCTAAAATACTAACAAAAGAATTTTCTGTGGGGCAGAAATAAGCACTTAAAACATGAAATAATCTCCATGACAAAATAACCTTTCTCATTTTACCTTTAATAATATGTCTAGCTAGCTAATTGAACAGTCTGGGAACAAAGACATAGAGAGTGATCATGTCCACATATAAGGAATAAGTATCCATACATGCATAAGGGAGACTGTAAAGAGGGAATATGGGGATGAAGAGAACACAACTGAATATCATGAAGTTTTCATCTCATTCTTTTAAAAATATCTTTGGTAGTCATATCAGGTTTTGTTCCTTTTTGAACTTAAAAAATAAAAATACTTTTATTTCAGTATACATGTTGCTAAACTAAATTATTTTTGATAATAAGGTAGATGTCACAAGGAAACATCATTTACACTTAATTTTCAAAAGTATTTAAAAATGTTAATTTATTAAGGAACATTTTTTTCTGCCTTTCAATGATGGTACATTCACTTTTATCAACTATAAAAAGTCATTTCAAAAGTTTATTCATCTCTACTCTCATCTTTATATTGCAAAGTCCTATCTGTTTTATATCTTCTGTGGCAGCTCTTGGTAACTGATAAACTTCTAGCTATCAAAGGATGTGGTCCTATTAGTGATCATAAGTACATTTGTTAGAAACATTCCCAGTATTAGATTTTTATGGTTAGAAGTGAGTCCAAATTGCCTTGAATTACATAGTAAAACTCGAGATATATGAAATCCCCAGAAAGCATAGTATTTCTAGATATTCAGGTGTCCTAGCCAACCCAGGATTCATACAAGACTTTGACAATTCTACTCTTTATTACTATCTATGTTATTTACCTTCCAGAGCAAATGTACTGACCATAATTTCTTTAGGTAACTAAAATCAAAAGATTGCTGGACCTAGATTTAGAAAACTTGTTCTTTAAACCCTCCCTACCACTCACTAACCAGATAACTTTTAACCTTGAAGAGCCTGTTTCCTTCTCTGCAAATGAGAATAATGCATAATTTCCCTACTTACGCCTCAGAGAGGGAGCTCTTCTGGGAGGGTTCAAGTGATAAGTACAACTTGTCCCTTTAAATGGAATAATCTCTGTGTGTAGATTTCTGAGGCACATCATTCTGTTCATCCTGAGATGGTCCAGCCTCAGAACACTTAGCTGATGATGTTTCTTTGTGAATTCTGAGGCCATTTCAAAGACTTAGTTGTGTAGAATGGCTGCAGTTATAATAATGGCTGTTGAACCTGCTGGAAAGTCCTGTAGAGACTCACTTAATGTTGGTGGCCCCAGTTAGGCCCTACCTCATTCAACTACTGACTGCACAGAAATAGTGTGAGAAAAATAGTTTATAAATTTCAAAGTGCTACATAAAGAGGAGTTGTTAATAAAATTCAGGGTTGGGGACAGCTAGGTGACACAGTGGATAGAGGGGTCAGCCCTGGAGTCAGGAGGATCTGAATTTAAATATGACCTCAGACATTTGTAAAAAAAAAAAAAAACAAAACAAAAAACAATTCAAGGTCTTCGTGAGCATGAACATCATTTATTTATTCTATCTTATTTGAATATACTAAGTCCTGCTTGCCTTTATAAGAAGTGACCTAGACTGCTTTTTGTAATTATTCTTTCTGCTGACAACGTCCACATATTTAGAGCTACTAGTTTTCCTGATAACCTGCTGTTTTAAATCTGCTTTGGACTAGGAAACATGCAGACTTGCTAGAATTATAATGAAGTCAGACCTCATAGTCAGTTCCATGAGTAAACCATAAGGATTTTCTTTTACTTAGTTGTGTTGAGGCTATATTGGTTGAGTTCACACTAGGTAAGTCATTATTATTATGAGAAAAAGTGGAGGTATCTTGTTTAATATTCTCAATCTTCCTTTTCTCTTCTATCTCTTAAATGAATGAAAAAAACCATGTGCCTAGGCCTTTGTTAAGTTTTGGACTACAAACACGAAAGATAGGATAGACTTTGTCCAGAAAGGGCTTACCTTCAAATGGAGGTTGCCTTCCTTGGTGTGAAGTAGAGGTTTGTCTGGTGTCTTATTTGGAGAGGCCCCTGAGGGATGAATTTGTTTGCTTGTTGCCTCCTTCTTCTTACTGGGAACTTCTGGAGAACCAGGACTAGAATTTTTGTTCTGTATTGTTTTTTTCTTATTTCATATCCTCTGTTCTTTGTTTTTCTTTTTTAAAAATAATGTCCTTTCATTTTCAAAATTCATGCATAGATTTTCAACAATCACCCTTGCAATACTTTGTGTCCCAAATTTTTCTCCTCCCCTTCCCGCCACCCTGCTTTCCTTAGACAGCAATTAATTCAATGTAAGTTAAAGATGTACAATTCTTCTATACCTATTTGCACATTTATCATGACGCACAAAAAAAAAAATCAAAGAAGGAGAAAAAAGAGAAAGAAAAACAAAACCAAGCAAACGACAACAAAAAAAGGTGAAAATACTATGTTGTGATCCACATTCGGTTCCCACCGTCCTCTCTCTCTGGAGACAGATAGTTCTCTCCATCCCAAATCTATTGGAATTGGTCTGATTTATCTCAGTGTTGAAGAGAGCCATGTCCATCAGAATTGATTATCGTAGTCTTATTGTTTTTGTTTGACTGATTCTTGAAGTCTTATTGAGTCATTCACTTGCATTTGTTCAATTCTTATTTTTAAAGTGTTGTTTTCTTCAGTTACCTTTTTAAGCTCCATTTGTAACTGGCCAATTGAATTTTTTTGTTCATTGCACTCTTTTTCCACTTCACTAATTTTATTTTTCAATAGATTGGTGTCTTTTTCATATCTCTTTTGCAGGGCACCATATCCTTCTTGCAAGATACTGTATCCTTCTTGCACTGATTTCAATTTATTTTCCCATTTATCCTCCAGTTCTTTTATTAGGTTCTTTAAGCAATCTTCCAGAAAGGCCTTTTGAAACGGGGACCAGTGATGGTCCTTGCTGATTTCCTCTGGAGTTATGTCTAAAGGAACCTCTGGATCTGGGGTCTTCTCCTCTTTCTCTTTGTAAAAGCTGTCTATGGTGAGAGCTCTCTTTTGCCTCTTCATTTTTTTTTTTTTAGACATCATGAATATCTCTTTAAGGTAGGGGGAAAAAAACGGTGGCCGAAATGGCCGGCTGAAGATTTTGCCCTGAGGCGCTTCGGCGAATTAATTTAAGGTGCTGGGCCGGTGGGGGCTAGGACTAAGGCCGAATTACTCCTTAAACAAGGCAAGTTTGCCAGAACACCTGCCCCAATCAGGGCAGAGTGTCCCGAGTGCCTCAGATAAACTCCAGGTGTTTAGAGTTTGGAGTTTGGAGTTTGGAGTTTTTTGCCTGTCTGAGCTGAGCTGAGCTGAGTCCCACCCTCACTTCCGGCCTCCACCAGAGTTCTCTGACACCGGAGTCCTCTGTTTATCCCTCTGTCCGAGCTAGACAAACCTGATGTGAAGTTTTTCAGAGATATCTGCAAGCAGTATCCAAATATTTCCTGAATAGTTGACTTGAAGATCAGTTCAGAGGCTTATTTTATTGTTGATTTGAGAGAAGTTCGGAGGAGGGCGCAGAGAGTCACCTTTTCACTCCGCCATCTTGGCTCCGCCTCTTCGTAGTCTTATTGTTGCCATGTATAATAATCTCCTGGTTCTGTTTACTTCACTTAACATCAATTTATGTAAGTATCTCCAGGCCTCTCTGAAATCATCCTGCTTTCTTAGTTTCTTTTCCTAGTTTTTTACAGAACAATAATATTCCATGGCATTCATATACCATAATTTATTCAGCCACTCTCCAATTGATGGACATCCATTCAGTTTCCAGTTTCTAGCCACTACAATAAGGGCTGCCACAAACATTCTTGCACATGTGGGTTCTTTTCCCTTTTTCATGATCTTTTTGGAATATAGGTCCAGTAGAAATACCACTGCTTAGAGGGTATGCACAGTTTGATAGCACTTTGGGCACAGTTCCAAATTGCTCTCCAGAATGGTTGATATGACAGACCCTTTCCAGTAGCTATGTCAATAGTGATTATGGCTTCAGAATTTAGGGGAGTAAAAGACATTGTTTAGGGGCAGCTAGGTGGCGCAGTGGATAGAGCACCAGCCCTGCAGTCAGGAGGACCTGAGTTCAAATTTGGCCTCAGACACTTAACATTCCCTAGCTGTGTGCCCCTGGACAAGTCACTTAACCCCAATTGCCTCAGTAAAAAAAAAAAAAAAGAAAGAAAGAAGAGAAAAGAAAAGAAAAAAGAAAAAGGATAGTGTTTAGACACTACTAGTTTCTGGATAGGGTAAGAAAATATAGCTAGGGAATCAGTGAAACTTGAATGAAGCCCTTTGGATATACCCACTCTTCTGCACAGTGGGTAAGTATCTGGCCAGAAGGTACAGTGATAGGGAGGGACTGGGACAGTTAATAAGTGTCTCTGGTGTTGGGGCCATTTAGCCACTCAGTAGTTAATATGGCTGAGGTCTCAGGAAGAGAATTCCAGAGCTGGAGAGGGAGGAGAGAGAAGGAGAGGGGAGGGGGAGAGAGAGAGAGAGAAACACACACATATACTTTATTTATAATATAATGGAAGGAGCAAAGAATTTAGATCCAGAGGGTCAATTTATTTTTTTCTGCTATTTCTTCATTTGTAAAACAGTGATAAAAATGTTACCACTTACTTTACAGGATTCTTATGTGGATCAAACAAGATAATATTATAAAAGTACTCTTGAAACCAGAAATCACTGTGTAAACATGAGATTATGATAGATTATTTTGTTTTCATGGGTGGACTGAATGAAACTGTCTAGAGAGCAGGAATGTATGATGTCTTGAAACCCAAAAGGGGTGTGAAGAATTAAAAGGTAATTGAATGGCTTTTCCAAAGCCCTGGTGCATGAGATGTGCTACGCTTAGAATTTGGGAAACCCGGATTTCACTTGTGTTGAGATGTATTCACTAAGTCTGTGACTTTGGACAAGTGGCAGCTTCTCTGTGAATCATTTGTCTCATCTCTGAAATGAAAGAGTTGAACTCAGGATTCTCTGAAGGCCCTTTTAACTCCAAATCTTGTGATTTCATGATCCTATTAGGAAGTTTTTCTGACAGCTGCAAACTTCATGCTAACAATCGTTATAGGGACTTACCTTGTTAGCAAGGTATGGGAAAGTAATCACTTGTATTCTTGTTTTTGAAGCACACTATCTGTCTCCAGAGAAAGAACTGATATTGACTGACTATAGATTGAAGCATGCTATTTTTTACTTTCTTTTTTCTTTTGAGTCTTCTTATACAAAATAACGAGTATGGAAATGTTTTACATACATACATACATACATACATACGTGTGTGTGTGTGTGTGTGTGTGTGTAATTATTATTATTCCTGATCCTGAGGCTGGTTCCCTACAGTCTCCATGCTCACCTGTAAAATAATCATATGAGTGAGTACCTGAGCTACAGACTTCACAGAAAGGATGACTAACCAAACAGGATTGAAGTACTTTTCATCTTACACTGTCTCCCAAGCATTCATTCCTTGTTATAGCTAATCTTTCTTAGTCTGCTTCAAAAGATAGGAGCAGAAGTTAGAATTCTAATGTTAAATTTGACCTTCAGTATTTCAGAAATACTTTTTATTGGTGTGAGTTCTACATAGTTATTTATGCCTTACTTATTTTTTGTGGCCTGCTGAGTTCATCTAGTGACCAATCTTTTGCTAAGTACAATATATTAAATACAAATGAAGTTTATATTTTTGAGACACTACAATACACTAAAGTTCTGCCCTCTCCTATTGTAAAAAAAAATTACTTGATTTGGTGCTCACTTAAATGTAACTATAACTTATGTGCATAATCAAATTTTTATTTGATAAATTTACTTTGAAAACAGTAATATACTTCTAAAGTTAAATATATTGAAAAAAAGATATATAGTATAATGATGTATATAAGGTTTTCTTTGCTGAATGTAATTAATTACATTTTAGTAAAGTTTAGTTCCTTATGTGTAAAGCAAATTTTTATTAAGTGAATCAATTTTTTTTCATTTAATTCCATTATGACATTAAAGTTATACCAGAAAAGAAAAAATGGCTGCTGGTTTAATAACAAACTTTTCAAAAATAAAGATAACTAATTGTCATGTTGGAGGAAGGGATGAAAAGTTAACTTTTTGATAATATTGAGGGGAAATAGATATTAGAAAAATAATAAAATTTTATACTCTAAACTATAAAATACTAAATGTGAAGTTAAACAGCATTAGAAATTGATTTACTTCACATTGTTCTGAACAGAATTATCTTTGAAATGATGTTAATAATTTAGTTGGAGTATGGGTATGGTTTTTTTGTTTTGTTTTAACTATTTTCAAACTGCTGACACTTAAGTTACTAAGTTTACATAGTGAGTGCTTTTTTTTTAAACAATTCCAACAATTTAATTTATTTTACTTTTTCATTATTTTCATCCCTTAAACCAATTGATACTCTCAAATAAGTTGGTAATTAACCTATATAGTACCCTTCAGAAAGAGATCGTATAATGCTGTGGCATTTTATGTCTGTCTAAGCATGTTTTTTTTTGTGCTCCCTAAAATCTAATAGCAATTAGCAAATTAGTTTGTATCTGTGTTAACCATTCTGTTCCCACTCAAAGAGTGAGTCAATTAAATGATAGCTGCTGTCATGTAGGATTTGTTAATGATGTAGCAAAATGGTCTTCAGAATCTATACCATTAATCGATTGCCAAAATTTAGCACCGAGAGAAATGAAGATTCTCTGTAGCTGAGCCTTAATCACTGTTAAGTTGGAGGAGCATAAGTGTTTTAAATTACTTTGTGATATAGTTTACTTGGGAGTTCTCTTGTTTTAAAAAAAAAACCAAATGAATGAACCTATAATTTAATTATTTTTTAAAATTATTAATTTATAATTAAATGTTTGGGGGATAGTTGAGAAAACAGTTCCAAAAGCTTAAGATTTACTGTCCCCAAAGACTTTGGAGTTCAAATTCTAATTCTACCATTCCCTAGCTCATGTCTTTGGACATGCCCCTGTACTTTTCTTGGTTTCAACTTTTTCTGTAAAAGAAAGGGATTTATCTGTATCATTGGTTCGTAAAGTGTAATTTGGGAGTCCCTGAGACCCTTTGAGGGAGTCCTCAAGGACAAAACTATTTTCATAATAATACTAAAATATCATTTGCCCTTTAAAATATATCCACGAGGCCAGATTTTCTTTACATATCTCAGTTGAATGAATGCAGAAGCAAATTGAGAATCTAGCTGTTTTTTATTAAGCCAGTCGGGCTATTGCGTGGTACCATAATGCAAAGAGCTGGTTTTTCTGAGTTCAGATCTGGCCTCAGACACTTAACTAGCTGTGTGACCCTGAGCAAATCACTTCACTCTCTTTGCCTCAATTTCCTCATCTGTAAAATGAGCTAGAGAAGGCAATAGCAAACCATTCCAGTATCTTTGCCCAGAAAATCCAAATGAAGTCACAAAGAATTGGGCCCAACTGAAGACAATTGAACAACAGAAATTAAGCCAGACATAAGACTTGCAAAAATCCTGCTACATTTCTCTCTTTTTTAAAAAAAGGTTTTTATTTGCAAAACATGCCTGGGTAATTATTCAACATTGACCCTTGCAAAACTTTCTATTCCAAGTTTTTTTCTCTTTCCCCCCATCCTCTCTCCTAGATGGCAGGTAGTCCAATACATATTAATTATGATAAAATATATGACAAATCCAATATAAGTAGACATATTTATACAGTTATCTTGCTGCACCAGAAAAATTGAATCTAGAAAGAAAGAAAAAACCTGAGAAGGAAAACAAAAAATGCAAGCAAACCAACAACAGAAAGAATGAAAATGCTATGTTGTAGTCCATACTCAGTTCCCTCAGGCTTCTCTCCCTGGGTGTATTTGGCTTTCTTCACTGAACAATTGATTTGAACCATTTCATTGTTGAAGAGAGCCATGTCCATCAGAATTGATCATCATATACTTTTGTTGTTGTCATGCACAATGATCTCCTAGTTCTGCTCATTTCACTCAGCATCAGTTCATGCAAGTCTCTCCAGGCCTCTCTGAAATCTATGACATTCATATACCATAATTTATTCAGCCACTCTCCAATTGATGGGCATCCATTGAGTTTCCAGTTTCTAGCCACTACAAAAAGGGCTGCCACAAACATTCTTGCACATGTGGGTCCCTTTCCTTCCTTTAAGGTCTTTTTGGAATATAGGCACAATAGAAACACTGCTGGGTC
Source organism: Myrmecobius fasciatus (assembly GCA_023553655.1). NCBI lineage: Eukaryota > Metazoa > Chordata > Mammalia > Dasyuromorphia > Myrmecobiidae > Myrmecobius > Myrmecobius fasciatus. The sequence continues at coordinate 323,524 of JAJPUD010001567.1, forward strand.
AAAGGGTATACACAGTTTGATAACTTTTTGAGCATAGCTCCAAATTGCTCTCCAGAATGGTTGGATCTTTTCACAGTTCCACCAACAATGTATCAGTGTCTCAGTTTTCCCACATCCCCTCCAACATTTGTCATTATCTTTTCCTGTCATCTTAGTCAATCTGACAGGTGTGTAGTGGTATCTCAGTTGTCTTAATTTGCATTTCTCTAATCAATAGTGATTTTGGAGCACCTTCTCATATGACTAGAAATAGTTTTAATTTCATCATCTGAAAATTGTCTGTTCATATCCTTTGACCATTTATCGATTGGAGAATGGCTTGAATTCTTATAAATTTGAGTCAATTCTCTATATATTTTAGAAATGAGACCTTTATCAGAACTCTTAAATGTAAAGATAATTTCCCAATTTATTGTTTCCCTCCTAATCTTGCCTGCATTAGTTTTGTTCGTACAAAAACCCTTTAACTTAATATAATCAAAAATATCTATCTAGTGTTCAATTATGAGTTCCATTTTTTCTTTGGACACAGATTCTTTCCTTCTCCACAGATCTGAGAGTTAAATTAGCTTTTTTGTTCCTCTGATTTGCTTAAAATATCACTCTTTATGTCTAAATCATGAACCCATTTAGATCTTATCTTGGTATGTGGTGTTAGATGTCAGTCAAGCCCTAATATCTTCCATACTAGTTTCCAATTTTCCCAACAGTTTTTGTCAAATAGTGAGTTTTAGTTGAGTCTCTAGGGTTCTCTAAGAATATACCATCATATCATCTGCAGAGTGATAATTTGGTTTCCTCACTACCTACTCTAATTCCTTTTATCTCTTTTTCTTCTCTTACTGCAAAAGCTAGCATTTCTAATACAACATTGAATAATAATCGTGACAGTGGGCAGCTTTGTTTCACTCCTGATCTTACTGGGAATGGTTCTAGTTTGTCCCCATTACATATGATGCTTGCTGATAGTTTTAAATAGATGCTACTGATCATTTTAAGGAAAATTACATTTATTACTGTACTCTAGTGTTTTTAATAGGAATGGGTAACACTGCTACATTTCTCACTAATTTTTATTTGTTTTGGAAACTAGAATTAGTTTTCATTTTTGTTTATATTAACCTGTAATGGGTTTATGATGATTATTTTTAAAAGAATTAAATATTTACAAATTTATTATTTTAAATTTCTAAATAAAATGAACACTGGTAGATATAAACACATGTAAACAAAATTATTTGGGGAACTCCATAATTTTTTTCATTTTTTTATTAAAGCTTTTTATTTATGTATGGGTAGTTCCCCAGCATTGATCTTTACTAAGCTTTCTGTTACAAATTTTACCCCCAGTCCCCACCCTTCCCCTAGATGGCAGGAAGTCCACTACATGTTAATAATGTTAAAATACTTGACAAGTTGTTGTGCAAAAAAATTCCTATCTAAAAGAAAAAAAATCATAGAAAGGAAACACACTGCAAGCAAACATCAATAAAGAGCATGAGAATGTTATGTTGTGATCCACATTTCACATCCCTCCCTCTGGGTCTATATAGTTTTCTTCACTGAACAATTGGAAGTGGTTTGAAACATTTCATTGTTGCAGAGAGCTATGTCCATCAGAATTGATCATCATATAGTCTTGTTGTTGCTGTGTATAATGATCTCCTGGTTCTGCTCATTTCACTCAGCATCAGTTCATGCAAGTCCCTCCAGGCTTCTCTGAAATCATCCTGCTGGTCATTTCTTACAGAGCAATAATATTCCATAACATTCATATACCATAATTTATTCAGCCACTCTCCAATTGATGGGCATCCATTCAGTTTCCAGTTTCTAGCCACTACAATAAGGGCTGCCACAAACATTCTTGCACATGTGGGGCCCTTTTCCTCCTCTAAGATCTCTTTGGGAGATAGGCCCAGTAGAAACACTGCTGGGTCAAAGGGTATGCACAGTTTGATAACTTTTTGAGCATAGCTCCAAATTGTTCTCCAGAATAGTTGGTTCCGTTCACAGTTCCACCAACAATGTATTAGTGTCCCAGCTTTCCCACATCCCCTCCAGCATTCGTTATCTTTTCCTGTCATTTTAGCCAATCTGACAGGTGTGTAGTGGTACCTCAGAGTTGTCTTAATTTGCATTTCTCTGATCAATAGTGATTTGGAGCAACTTTTCATATGACTAGAAATGGTTTTAATTTCATCATCTGAAAATTGTCTGTTCATATCCCTTGACCATTTATCTATTGAAGAGTGGCTTGAATTCTTATAAATATGAGACAGTTTTCTATATATTTTAGAAATGAGGCCTTTATCAGAACCATTAAATGTAAAGATGATTTCCCAATTTGATGCTTCCCTCCTAATCTTGTCTGCATTAGTTTGTACAGGAACTTTTTAACTTAATATAATCAAAATTATCTCTCTGGTATTCAATTAAGAGTTCCAGATTTTCTTTGGACATAAATTTATTTCATCTCCACAGGTCTGAGAGGTAAACTATACTGTGTTCCTCTAATTTGCTTACAATATCACCCTTTATATCTAAATCATGAACCTATTTAGATCTTATCTTGGTATGTGATGTTAGGTGTGGGTCCAGTCCTAATTTCTTCCACAATAGTTTCCAATTTTCCCAGCTGTTTTTGCCAAATAGTGAGTACTTATCGCAAAACCTGGGGTCTTTGGGTTTATCAAACACTAAATTGTTAAAGTTATTTCCTAGATTGTCCTGATATCCTATCCTATGCTACTGATCGACTGCTCTATTTCTCATCCAGTACCACATGGTTTTGATGACTGTTGCTTTATAATAAAGTTTTAGATCTGGTACAGCAAGGCCACCTTCATCTGCCTTTTTTTTTTCATTAATTCCCTTGAAATTCTTGAACTTTTGTTCTTCCAAATGAACTTTGCTACTATTTTTTCTAGATCTGTAAAATAATTTCTTGGGAGTTTGATTGGTATGGCACTAAATAAGTAGATTAGTTTGGGTAATATTGTCATTTTTATTATATTCGCTTGGCCTACCCATGAGCACTTGAGGTTTTTCCAGTTGACTAGGTCTGATTTTATTTGTGTGGAAAGTAGTTTAGTTCATATAGTTTCTGACTTTTCCTTGGCAGATAGATTCCCAAATATTTTATTCTATCATCTGTTAATTTGGAATGGAATTTCTTTATGTATCTCTTGCTGCTGAACTTTGTTGGTAATATATAAAAATGCTGATGATTTATGTGGATTAATTTTGAATCCTGCAACTTTGCTAAAGTTGTGAATAGTAGTTTTTTAGTTGAGTCTCTATGGTTCTCTAAGTATACCATCAAGTCCGTGCCAAGAGTGATAATTTGATTTCCTCATAACCTACTCTAATTTCTTTTATCTCTTTTTCTTCTCTTATTGCCAAAGCTAACATTTCTAATACAATATTAAATAGTAATGGTGACAGTGGGCAGCCTTATTTCACTCCTAATCTTATTGGGAATGGTTCTAGTTTGTCTCCATTACATATGATGCTTGCTAATGGTTTTAAGTAGATGCTACTAATCATTTTAAGGAAAAACCCATTTATTCCTATACTCTCTAGTGTTTTTAATAGGAATGGGTGTTGGATTTTATCAAATGCTTTTTCTGCATCTGTTGAGATAATCATATGTTTTTTGTTATTTTGGTTATTAATATAATTGATTATGCTGATAGTTTTCCTGATATTGAACCAGCCCTGCATCCCTGGTATAAATCCTACTTGATCATAGTGTACTATCCTGGGGATGACTTTCTGTAATCTCATTGCTAATATCTTAAAATTTTTGCATCAATATTCATTAGGGAAATTGGTCTATAGTTTTCTTTCTCTGTTTTCACCCTACCTGGTTTAGCTATCAGCACCATATCAGTATCATAGAAGGAATTTGGTAGTATGCCTTCTGTTCCTATTTTTTCAAATACTTTGTATAGTATTGGAATTAATTGTTCTTTGAATGTTTGGTAGAATTCACATGTAAAACCATCTGGCCCTGGAGATTTTTTCTTAGGGAGTTAATTAATATATTGTTCTATTTCTTTTTCTAAAATGGGGCTATTTAAATAATTGATTTCCTCTTCTGTTAACCTGGGCAATCTATATTTTTTTAGATATTGCTCCATTTCATTTAGATTATCAAATTTATTGGCATAAAGTTGGGCAAAGTAACTCCTAATTATTGCCCTAATTTCCTCTTCATTGGAGGAAAGTTCTCCCTTATCATTCTTGAGACTATTTGATTTTCCTCTTTCCTTTTTCTTATCAAATTAACTAAAGGCTTATCTATTTTGTTGGTTTTTTCATAAAACCAATACTTAGTTTTATTTATTAATTCAATAGTTTTCTTATTTTCAATTTTATTAATTTCTCCTTTTATTTTTAGAATTTCCAATTTGGTATTTAATTGAGGGTTTTTAATTTGTACTTTTTCTAGTTTTTTTAATAATAAGCCCAATTCGTTGATCTTTTCTTAATCTATTTTATGCAAGTAAGCATCTAGAGATATAAAATTGCCCCTTATAACCGCTTTGGCCGTATCCCACAAATTTTGGTATGTTGTCTCATTGTTGTCATTCTCCTGGATGAAATTATTGATTGTGTCTATGATTTGCTCTTTCACCCATTCATTCTTCAGGATTAGATTATTTAATTTCCAATTAACTTTTGCTCTGTTTTCTCCTGGCCTTATATTGCATGTGATTTTTATTGCATCATGATCTGAAAAAGATGCATTTACTTTCTGCCTTTCTGCATTTGATTTTGAGATTTTTATGCCCTAACAAGTGGTCAGTTTTTGTATAAGTTCCATGGACCACTGAGAAAAAAGTAAACTCCCTACTGTCTCCATTCAATTTTCTCCAAAAATCTATCATACCTAAATTTCTAACAATTGGTTTACCCCCCTAGTTTCTTTCTTATTTATTTTGTGGTTTGATTTATCTAATTCTGAGAGAGCAAGATTGAGATCCCCCATTAGTATAGTTTGGCTATCTATTTCTTCTTGCATCTCTCTTAATTTCTCCCCTAGGAATTTGGATGCTATTGAACTCCACAATTATTAAGAGTATAAAAGAGTCCTATGATCAAAAAATGTTGGGTACTACTGGATTAGTTCCTCTCTTGGGTCCTTTGCAATTTTAAAATCTAAGGATCTGAAATAGACATGTATTTTTAGTGGATTATAAACTGGCCTGAGGAAAAGATGATGGAGTAGGCGAAAGCAATTCAGATCATCATACCTCTCCATAACAACTCTGAGAAAGACTTAAGAAGAGTACCATTTTTGATCAGGAAATCCAAGGGAAAGTCCCAGTGAATCATTTTTCCATTAGAGATCTGCACAGAGAGAGAAAACACTCAGGACTTTGGGGAAAGGATTTCTTTAGCCATGGGGATTTAACTAAGGCCCACAGTTGTTCAGTGGGGTAAGAAAAGATCTCAGAGAGAGAGAAGGGACAGACTTTATTAGCCCTGTGCAGAAGATGAGCCAGGAGCCAGCTGACAGCTCCATTGCTTGTATCACAGAGCTGGATCCTGGATCCATTGCAGAATTATGGAGGGAGAACTGTACTGAGGAGGGGATGGTAGATGAGTGCAAGGGGGTAGCAGCAGACCTAAAACTGCTGAGTGCTAGGTAAAGAGCAGGAACTTTTCTGATCTTTGGAACAGCAACTTGTGATTCTGACCTTGGAGGGAGGTCTCAGATTCAGTCCCCAGGACAGTCTCAGACATGCACCTGAGGTACTAGGGTAGGGAGCCCAGACCAACCTGGGGACCTTGGAGAGCCTTTCAGTGGCAATCTAGCTAGCTGTCAAAGGGCTGGGACCAACCTGGGGTTAAGTCTGTGATTGTGTTCCCCACATGCAGATGGGATCAGGAGCTTGCAAAGCTCAGACTAAGAGGAGTGTGCAGGTAGATGATCCCTTAGAGTGGACCACTTGGGTAGACTGACCTGAAAGCCAGTGAACAACCCAACCTGAGGTGTACTGAGATTCCTTAAGAAAACAGTGCTTAGTACTGAGAAAACCCAGCACCAGGACCCAAGAAGAAACAAAACAGGATTTTATAAGGCCCAGGCATTCCCTCCAGTAGTGGACCAAGCCTGGTACTGCCAGTATCAATTTGGGAAATAGTGTTGGAAGAATGAGGATATAAAACAAAACGACTCCTTCCATAGAAAGGAGGAAGCTAAGATCAACAGCAGCCAGTATAGTTGTCACCCAGCTAGATGTCTGAGGCTAGATTTTTACTTGGATCTTCCTGACCTCATGTCCATTTGGTATTTCTCTACAAGGAGTTCCCCATAAAAAATGAAAATATTAATTTGGACCCTAAAACAGTGTATATGTGTAAATATGAATTTTTATAAAATTATAAAACTAGAGTGATGTTTTAGGTTTTATTTATTCATTATGTTCATATTTTTTCTTTTTATAAGACTGGACAATACATTAGAAGAAATTATATTTAAGTTGGTTCCTGGACTACGAGAACGTAAGTTATTATTTCATTTTGGTCTAGGGGAGAAATTTTGATGTTTTAGAAAATCAGCATGTTTCTATTAATACTTTTAAATTAATCTTTAATATGTTGAATTTTTATTAATTAGAGGAACTTGAGCGTGAGACAGAATTTTGGAAGAAAAACAAACCTCAAGAAAATGGACAAGGTAACTTTTTCTTTTTATATTCATATATGCAAGTGTGTGTATGTGTGTGTGTATACACATACCTATACACATCTGTTTGTAATATTAACCATATAATTACTTACTTTACACTTAACAGCATTTTCTGGAGATTTTTTGTGAATATCAACTTCTGTTCCTAATTATTTCTCATAATATGGTCACTTCTTATTTAGATAGGGTTCCTAAATTTTGCATATAATCATGGTTGAAGTTTAACTTAAGTACTTCACATGCATGTACACACATACACATGGGAAAGAATGAGGCTGTTTAACAAAAATTCCTTTTTACTCATTTAATAGAACATTCCATCAATATGTATTAATCAGAATGTTTAATTTAAAAAGTAATATCAAAGTTTCTATGTCAAATGTCAGTTTAAAATTTTCCCTGAATCCTATAATTGAGAGGGGTATGGAACATCACAGGATAGCTAGTCCAATCCATCCATGGAAAGAATCCTTCATTATGACATATGCAACCATTGTTTGTCCATCATTTCATTCACCTTCATGGACAGCTCCTCTTATTTATTAGGAAACTTTTCCATAACAAGTCTAATCCTTCTACAAGTTGGCCCTTCTTATACCAGCCTAATTACCCTTCATTGTACACTCTCAGAAATCTAATTGATTAGAATATGGTGGGATTATCACACCTGGAAGTAGCCCCTGTTACTTGTAGCCCAGCATGATGTTAACTTTTTTGACTGCTCTGTGGCTGCTGAATCATTGAGCTTGTGGCCTACCAAAACATTCAGATCTTTTTCAGAACACCTGCAATTTAAACATGCCTCCCCCATCTTCTCTTTTTTGCAGCTGATTTTGTTTTACTCAAGTAAGATTGTCACATTTATACCTACAGAAAATTTCATTCTCTTTAAGAGTCTTTTGGATCCTGACTAGTAGGTTGTTAGCTGCCCCTCTCAGCCTTGTGTCTTCTGCAGATTTGATGAATATGGAATCTATGCTTTTATCTGTCCTGGATGAAAACACTAAACAGCCCCAGGGAAAGTGAAGATCCCAGGAGGCTTCTTCTCCCTTGACAATAAAACATTAACACTTCTCTGGCTGAGTAACATTTCTGAAACAGTTCTGGTGTTTTTGTATTATACGGCTACCAACTTTAATAAAATTAAACATTTGTGAACTGAACACCATGAAAAATAAAAGTTGAGGAAAAGATGCCTTTTACTCTCATGGAACTTACAATTTAGTAGGAATCTATAACAGGAGAGGTACAGGCAAAGTGCTAGGTAAAAGTCTTGGGAGAAAAAGTGAGTCATAGTGATGAAGGTGATGATGAAGATAATATCTAACATTTTATATAGTATCTACTATGGACCAGGCACAGTACTTCTCAATTATTATCTCATATGATCCTCACGGGAACCCTGAGAGGTGGAGATAAATGGTGATATCTCCACCTTCCAGTTGAAAAAACCAGAGCTAGTAAGAGACTGACTGAGGCCGGGGGGCGGAGCCAAGATGGCGGAGTGAAAAGGTGACTCTCTGCGTCTCCTCCGATCTTCTCTCAACTCAACAATAAAATAAGCCTCTGAACTGATCTTCAAGTCAACGAATTCAGAAATATTTGGACACTGCTCTCTGAAGAACTTCATATCAGGTTTGTCTAACTCGGACAGAGGGATAAACAGAGGACTCTGGTGTCAGAGGACTCTGGGGTAGGCCAGAAGTGAGGGTGGGACTCAGCTCAGCTCATCGTGGCAGAAACTCCAAACTCCAAATTCCAAACACCTGGAGTTTATCTGAGGCACTCGGGACACTTTACCCTGATTGGGGGCAGGTGTTCTGGCAGACTTGCCTTGTTTAATGAGTAATCCCGATTTAGTCCTAGCCCCCACAGGCCCAGCACATTAAGTTAATTCGGCGATTTCCCCCGGGGCAAAGATTTTTTTCCTAGCCTTAAAGAGACATCCACACTGTCTAAAAAAATGAAGAAGCAAAAGAGAGCTCTCACCATAGACAGCTTTTATCAAGAGAAAGAAGCGATGACCCCAGATCCTGAAGTTCCTTTAGACAAAACTCCAAAAGAAGTTTTTAAGGACCATCACTAGTCCCCTTTTCAAAAGGCCTTTCTGGAAGATTGCTTAAAGAACCTAATAAAAGAGCTGGAGGATAAATGGGAAAATAAATTGAAATCAGTGCAAGAAGGATCCAAAATCTTGCAAGAAGGATATGATGCCCTGCAAAAGAGATATGAAAAAGACACCAATTTATTGAAAAATAAAATTAGTGAAGTGGAAAAAGAGTGCAATGAACAAAAAAATTCAATTGGCCAGTTACAAAAGGAGCTTAAAAAGGTAACTGAAGAAAACAACACTTTAAAAATAAGAATTGAACAAATGCAAGTGAATGACTCAATAAGACTTCAAGAATCAGTCAAACAAAAACAAAAAAAATGAAAAATTAGAAGAAAATATGAAAATCTCCTAGGAAAAACAACTGACTTGGAAAATAGATCTAGGAGAGACAATTTAAGGATTATTGGACTTCCTGAAAGCCATGATGAAAAAAAGAATCTAAATACTATCTTCCGGAAATCCTGAAAGAAAACTGCCCTGTTTTAGTAGAATCAGAAGGCAAAATCACCATTGAAAGAATTCAGCAATCATCTCCTGAAAGAGACTGCAAAATTCAAACCCCAAGGAATATCGTGGCTAAATTTCAGAACTATGGCACCAAGGAAAAGATTTTGATAGCAGCTAGAAAGAAACAATTCAAATACCGAGGATCAATAATTACAATCACACACGATCTGTCAGCCTCCACATTGAAGGATCGAAGGGCCTGTAATCAGATATTCCGAAAGGCAAAGGAACTTGGATTACAGCCAAGAATAACCTATCCAGCTAGAATGAACATTATCCTCCAGGGAAGAAGATGGTCATTCAATGATATAGGTGAATTTCACCTATTTCTAATGAAAAGACCAGATCTGAACAAAAAATTCGACATCCAAACACAGAACTCAAGAGATGCATAAAAAGGTAAAAAGGAAAGGACTCTTGAGAACTTTATTTCTACTAGGGGGATACTTAAAGTTTGGGGGTTTAATTAACTACATATTACTTTGATAATATGAAAAGAGAACTAGAGGGGGAAAGGTTGTCATACTGGGGAAAAGAGGGGAAAAGGGGTAAAATAAGATCTAAAAAAAGGAGGTTAAAAACAAGGTAAAATCTCTTGAAGAGGCAAAGAAAACCTAATATAATTGAGAGAAAGAGGGGAGGGAGATGAGCATTGTGTAAATCTTACTCTCATCAGGTTGGGCTCTAAAAGTGTATATCAGACATTTGATTTCACATAGAAACTTGTCTGTTGCTAGAGGGAAGTGGGAGGAAAAGGAGAAAAAGTAAGGGACAAACTAATAGAAGGGAAAATAGAAGAATCAGGGGAAAGGAGTAAAAACAGGGGGAGGGGATTTAAAGGGTGGAGTATTGTTTGGGGGAGGGGGTCAACAAAAGGCAAAGTACGGGGGGGGGGGGAAAAAATAACTTGGGTAAATAAGATGGCAGGAAATAAAGAATTAGTTATTCTAACTGTGAATGTGAATGGGATGAACTCTCCCATAAAGCAGAAGCGGATATCAGAATGGATTAAAAACCAGAATCCTACAATATGTTGTCTACAAGAAACACATCTAAAACATAGTGACACATATAGGATGAAGGTAAAAGGCTGGAGCAGAACCTATTATGCTTCAGGTGAACAAAAAAAAGCAGGGGTAGCAATCCTTATCTCAGATCAAGTAAAAGCCAAGATAGATCTAATCAAAAGAGATAAGGAAGGAAACTATATTTTATTAAAGGGTACCATAGATAATGTAGCAATATCAATACTAAATATATATGCACCAAGTGCAATAGCATCCAAATTCCTAGGGGAGAAATTAGAGAGATGTAAGAAGAAATAGATAGCCAAACTATACTAGTGGGAGATCTCAACCTTGCTCTCTCAGAATTAGATAAATCAAACCACAAGATTAACAAGAAAGAAACTAGGGAGATAAACCAATTGTTAGAAAAGTTAGGTATGATAGATCTATGGAGAAAGTTGAATGGAGACAGTAGGGAGTTTACTTTTTTCTCAGCAGTTCATGGAACCTATACAAAAATTGACCATGTATTAGGGCATAAAAACCTCAAAATCAAATGCAGAAAAGCAGAAATAGTTAATGCATCTTTTTTCAGATCATGATGCAATAAAAATCACATGCAATATAAGGCCAGGAGAAAACATACCAAAGTTAATTGGAAATTAAATAATCTAATCCTGAAGAATGAATGGGTGAAAGAGCAAATCATAGACACAATCAATAATTCCATCCAGGAGAATGACAACAATGAGACAACATACCAAAATTTGTGGGATACGGCCAAAGCGGTTATAAGGGGCAATTTTATATCTCTAGATGTTTACTTGCATAAAATAGATTAAGAAAAGATCAACGAATTGGGCTTATTATTAAAAAAAAACTAGAAAAAGTACAAATTAAAAACCCTCAATTAAATACCAAATTGGAAATTCTAAAAATAAAAGGAGAAATTAATAAAATTGAAAATAAGAAAACTATTGAATTAATAAATAAAACTAATTATTGGTTTTATGAAAAAACCAACGAAATAGATAAGCCTTTAGTTAA
>JAJPUD010001567.1:337287-348876 GCA_023553655.1 Myrmecobius fasciatus
CCGTGGTTCTTCAATTACATTTGTAATGTCATTCATCTGCGCTAGATAACTTCAGCACATTTTCCAAAGTATTTGATCTTTTATTGTTTCTTCATTCATCTTAAGTTTCTGTTCCATCTTAGGCATGTTTATTTTACATTTGTGAAGGTCACTTAATGTGAACCAAACAAAAGCAAAATTTGAGAGTTTTGTATAGTTGAAATTTATGCCATCAGCTAAAATTGCACAACATTCCAATAGGACTTCTCATTGAAAATGCACATAAAGAAACTTAGTTATTTTATCTAGCTTTTGAGGATGAAGCAGATGGAGTGGAACCCTTAGCTCATTCAGAATTTTGCTGTTCCTGGCACTATTCATACCTTGCTCTTGGCTTGTCCTTAACTCTATATGCCTCCTTAAAATTTTTGTTCATGTCCTTTTAAGATTGAGGGTATTCAGTAAACCATGCAGTCACATAAGTCTATTTAGAGGACTTCTGCTTTTTTTTCCTTATTAAAATCATTGTATTTGTATTATCAGTCTTATTTTGACTTTTGGTTGTTTTGGATTGGGCTCCTATCTCTCTTGAAACAGTTTTTGTTTTATTTTGTTTTGTTTTGTTTTTTTTTACTTTTAAAACCTCTGGTCATCAGCTTTGAATTCTTCTTCCACCATTTTTTTTCATGGTTTTCTACCAGGAATATGCCTTCTGAGCATATTTTATTTACTCTTCAGTCCAATGTCTCTTTTTAATCAAGTGTACTGTCCATTTTTCTGTTTCAATCAGTGAGTCCCATCCTATCAAGTCTTAGTGATATCATGGAGATTTCTTATATTAAAATGTCAGAATTACTTTATTTAGTAACCCTTTTACTTTCTCCTCTGAATTATTAGGTGCTTTCCTCAGTTTTTTTTTTCCCTGCATCATGCCTGGATTAGTATACACTTAAAACAGTTTTATATCATAATCTGTCTTCCTTGATCTTTTTTCATTTTTAAAAGCACTCTTATTGTTTATATGTGATGATTAAAGGAATATAATAAAGCTAAGCATTTAGACAGGGGGTAGGTCCTGGACTGGAAGAGTATTACAGTTTTTTTTTTTTTTTTTGTCAATTGGAAGAGAATTTAACCCAATTTTTACATCTGATGAAGCTGACAGAAAAAAAAGTGTTTTAAAGAATTGTCCATTCCATTCTAAGAAGAAATGATTGAGTGATAGCAATTGAGTACTAATACCTGTCATTTCATTTATACTTATAAATGTTGCCCTGATGGTCAGTTTGAGGTTTGTGAGAAGTAATTTGTATACCTTCGGCCTTACAATGATAACTCACTCACTGTGGGTCTTTATTTTTCTCTTCATCCCTTTTTCCTACCCACAACTTTAAGAATAAATTAAAAAGTTGTTACCAGGTTGATAACTATTTAAGAAATACTGCAAAGCTAAATTTCTAAAGAGTATTCTCCAGGATTCCTTTACTTTCACCAACAGTATTTATAAATTGTGAAAAACAAACCAGTTAAAAAAACTGAACTTATGTTTTCTTAGAATGGGAGGTTAGAAAGAATAATCTAGTGTAGTTTATTGCTCCCGATGAGGAAAATGGGCTTAGAGAGGTTATGACTTTTCCTAGGGAGTAAGTTACTTTTAAATCCAATCTTTTGACATCAAATTCAGCCCTCATAAGTCCTGGCAACCAAAAGGCAAATAGAAAATGTAAAGTAAAAATATTTATCTAGTAAAATAGATAAATTTTTCTAAAACTTTGACCATATTTGATTAGAAAATTTGATTTAAATTATCCTATTATCTACAACAGAAATGTTATGTTGTTTAGCTATAATAGTAGACTTTAAAGTATTGGCCTTAAAAATTGTTAGATCCCACTTAGTCACATTTTCATAATGTCTATCTACATAACCAAATTTTGCTACAAAATGGCTGACTGCATTTCAGTTGCTTCAGTTTTGTTTCAAAATGACTTATTGAAGTACAAATCAAATTCATGGTATATTTTAATACTCTTTCATGGCAATATTGAATTGGATCAAAATCAGTAAACCCTTTCGTTATTTTATAACAAATAGTCATTAAGATCAAATTGAAACAAAAAGTTTTCTCCCATTCAAAACAGTAGGAAAAGCTCATGGCTCACCAAGTTTGTGAGATATTACTTAATTTAAGGCATGTCAAAGGAGAGCCACATCTTTTTTTTTTCCTTGTTCCCTGAAAATTTTTTTAATTTTTGAAACTGTCCAGATTTTCCAGAGACAGGAAGAGAACCATTCTAGAAATGATCATTTTGAAGGAACTTTATTATAGAAGAACTTAAGGCACATGGGAAGCTCCCAACACTGTAGAAGAGTTTTAACTTAAAACACAATTTTTTTAAGTCATTTTATTTAATTTGCCTATATTTTACGAAATTGAAGAGTCAATTTTTAAATTTCCTAGGTGGCCTCATTTAAGAGGTTACTTGACTTTTATTATATACTTTTATCTGACTTTTACTTAATCAGTCTGGATAATCAACCAGATACTAATTTAATGTTTAACAAAAGAAAACTATTATTAAAGTACCATATTAGACCATCAGTGGTTAATATAAATGCTAGGGGTTGAGGGAGGGGGAGAAAAGTAAATAAGCTACAGAGACAGTTTAAATATCAGAATTGTAATCATAACAATCTTTAATTGGAAGCCTTTGACAGCCCTTACTTTTATTCCTCATCATATTGGAGAGGAGGAAAGAAATTAGAATTTAAGTCTTAAAACTGAATTGTTCCAGCTAGACATTTAACTAGTAGTAATAGTGTTTTCAGTTGTGCTTGTGTGTGTGTGTTTGTATTTGGGAGAGAGAATCTAAACTTGAATTATTGAAAATTCCCCCAACCTCCTACCATTTTGGAAAAATAACAAATGAATGAATGGGAGACAAACATGTGAAAAATGAAACTTAGTCTAGAGGGAACAATTTTTAAAAAAAAATATAAGAAATGTTCCTGGTTTAACTCATAATTACTACTATTAGCAGATCTAGTAATAAGTTATAGCTTGCAATTTAAAATTTTCAAAATCCTTGAATGGATATATTTAATAAACTATGTCATTTGTTCTTTATTTAAATCTAAACTATAAATTTTTCATTATCTGATTTTTATTTTATAGTCTTACCCCATGGTATTGCAGTATCGACCAAGAATTGATTTTGGTTAAACCAAAGGGCATAAATCCCACCAAGAAGAATTCTGCACTATTTGTTTACCCATCGACAGATTGCACAATGAATGGATGTGTTGGACTAGGGAGACACAACTAGAAATTCAGCATGCAAATAAGAACATTGTCTTTCTTTAAATTGTCAACTGCATCTTTGTCGTTTCTTTTGAGAACAAACCAAGTGCCATTCTGCTACTGAAATCTCCGCGTAAGATACCTATGCTGTCCAACCTTTGCATTGCAAGTCATAGCTGAAACCAGTCCAGTATATCACCAAGATTTATTCGGCTAACTGTTTTGCTCGCCTGTTCCAAGACTGTCCTAAACCAATGTTGATTACACTAGGAAATGGCAGTACTCAGTCTTTGTGGTGTTGTAGTTTTCACATATTTACTATTTTATTGATTATTGTTTAAAATAATAGTACTGTATGAGAACTTAATGATTATATCTTGCAATTATTTTGTATAGAAAATATACTTAGAAAAGTGGTTACCATACCGCTGTCCTGTTCTTGTTAAAAATTCCCATGTGTACAAGTAGAGTTTCTTCATGTACAAGAGTCCTTTTTTCAGTGAATATTAATTATTCTTCAGATAACATTAAAAACAGCGCAATTATAGTCATTTTTAGTTGTCTAAATAGAATCTACCAGTAGCTCTAGAAAGCCTTTTTTGGCTTCCTGGGTACAATTTTATGTAACATATATAAAAAGTGAACTGAGATTCATAAATATTCAGGACATTGGCAGCTGATCACATTTACAAAGTCAGTGTGTAAGTGAAGTTATTACTTCCTCCATAATGCCTTATGGACAAGCAGGAGCTGTGATGTGAAGCTACATTGTATTTCCCATTTTATATATGTCTCCCTGTTTGATTTTATTCAAGTTAGAGTACATTTTGAAAAAGTTGGCCTTAGGTGTGTGTCATTGTGGCATGCAAAGAGTTCTGATGACTTTAACATTAAATGTTAGAATTTGTAGTCGTTATGACATTAGACATTTTGTGGTTTTCAAAAGTCTCAAAAGAAAATTGTATATTAACATTTTTTGGTCAGCTGTCACATTTCCAAACACTTTTTTAAAACAAAGGTAACTCGATATGGCAGATGAGCAGACTAACCAAAATCAATGGTTAAGGGGATTTCATTTTAGATCCTTTTAAGTAATCAAAGAAAATGGGACATTTGCCTTATACAGAAAAAAATTTTTTGGGAAAAATTAAGTTTTATTGACAGTAGAGCTAAAATAGCAAACTTAATTTTATAGCTTTTGTAGATACATGTCCTTTGCTACTTTCCATTCGTTTTAGATCCATTTTCAAGTTGAGAGTTCTATCTTACTGTTATTCTACAAAAATAGATCTTGTATCATTTCATCTACAACCACCATTTTAAGTAGCTTTAAAGTGACATTGATATTCAAAAAAGAGGAAGAATTACTTAAGTTATATCAATAATTAGAAAACAAATTAACTTGTTTTCTTAATCAGTTAGGTGAGGAGGAAACTTCAAGAGTAAGAATTAAACTCTCTGCTTTAGAAATTTGACAAGAGCAGTTTGTGTGTTAAACACTGTCTAATGCACTGTATGTATACTAAAATTTCCAGTAAAATGTAGCTTGTAAATTTTCTGAATCAGCTCCTTAGTACTAGTAATAATATAGCTAAAATCTTAATATATTTTACAGTATATAAAAGTATATAACTTCATAAGTCCTTTTTAACATATCTTTGATAGAACTTTTTGATTTAAAAATTATTCATTCTGACTTTGTTAGAAAATTAATAGCAATATTTTTAGGCTTTTGTTTGTCCTGGTGGTTTTTTGGGAGAGTTTGCAAACCAATTTAAATGAGCAAACTGGGAAAGGGGGCATTTATTTGTCTTTGAATATTTGGAAATAGATTTTTACCCTTGCCCAATAAAACCCTCTTGAATTCAATAAATAACTAAAGAAATTCTTTTGTTTTGCTGCCAAGTTTTACTACCTGATTCCCCTCTTGTATTAGAAAATCCAGTATAAATTTGTCATAGCCTGGTCAATAATTTAAAACATTTCATAATTGAAAACTTATTTTTTATTAATTCACCCATTAGGGAATTTTTTTTATACCATAGATAGAAAACTTAGGTATTTTTTTTTCCTGCCAAGAAGCATAGCCTTAAACACATTTTTATATATACCTTATTTCTTAGCTACTTAAACTTAAGCTGTTCTAAACATTACTTAATCATATTTAGTTGGCTATTTTTCTACCAGACAAGTACACAATTTTTAGGGAGAATCTTATTCTAAAATTTATTTCATATCAGTGTGATGCATGTTTTTTAAGTGTAATTACAATATATGTATCGGAGTCTGCACCAAAAAATTTGGTGGGGGAAAGATGAATATCATTTGAAGACAAGCAGATACTTTGGATTAGTTACATATTTTAAGAAGGACATAAGAAGGACAAAAATATCACATGATGGATTTGAACTTCACAGCTTCATCAGCCTCTGAAATAGACACATGATGTAGTCTCCACCTGTTCTGGTACTTTTTTTTAATGATTGCAGTTTAAAACTATTTGTACATCTAAAAAGACTGTAAATTTCCAGATGTTTATTCCCCTAAATCAGGTTTTTGCACTTTTAAGAAGTCAGACACAGAAAATTATATGATTTTTAAAGCTTGTTACACAGCTTTAGGATACATATAAAATAAGAAATCTCTTCTTACAAATCTTTATGGAACAGTCAGCAATTAATAGAATTGGAGAACAAATTGAAATATATCCAAATTTATCAATAGTTATCATTTAACTAAGCAATAAACTAAAGGGATCTTACTCCCAGAAAGGTGGGGTTTTTTTTGTTTTTGTTTTTTGTTTTGTTTTGTTTTTGTTTTTTTTTAAACCTGTTAGTTGCCTTGGGGAAAAACTCTAAATGTATATGGTCAAGTACAGGAGATTTAAAATAAATGTTTGTGGAGTACAGATATCTCATTAATTGAAGCAAATAGGGATAATTGACAGAGTGGACTTTTGTTAGATTAACCAGAGGTTATTAGGAAACATAAGGAGTAAAATTCGATGTTTATTGGTGAAGTATTCTTGTGGAGCCTTGGAAAAATTTGAATAGCGTCTTTTTAAATATTAAGTAAAATGTATTATTTCCCTTGTCAATGTTAAAAACTCTTAACTTCCTAATGTGCCACATTTTATATCTGTAAATGAAGATGCCTAAATATGGCATTCACAAACATACTAAATTTCAATGGATTTTTTTTTTGGGGGGGAATACATAGATGTTTATCTTATGTGATGTTCTGACTAACTCATTAGCTTTATTGACAATGTTATTTAAGAGAAAGTGCCTCATTACTAAAACTACATTTCTGTCTTTTAGATTTACTGCATAAACTTTGAGCAAGATGTCTTGGTTTGTGTTTCCTAGGAATTGTTTCATTATTTAAATAGTAATTTTAAAAAATATGTTTAGAAAATTTTCTTTTTGAAAGATTTATTATGTTAAACAAATAGGCATCACCAAAGACACATTTAATATTAGGTAATGATGTTGGGAAAAAAGCAATTTTAATAATTTAAAGACTGGAAGCATTAAGTTTGGAATTGAATAAATTTTCTATTCTTTTAGGCAATAACCTTGATTGATTGCGATAAAATCCACCAAAGAAAGGCGTCAGACTGAACATGCCTGGTGAGATAAGTCATGTATAGGGTTTTTTGTTGTTTTGTTTTGTTTTGTTTTAGCAGAATACATCACCTTACAGATTAAAAAAATTCCCAAAGATGGGAATGAGATGAGCACAATTTTTATTTCTTTGAAGTGATAGGTGATAGAGTCTGTATTAGGATAAAGAGAAAGACATAGTGGAATGGAAGCTTGAAGTCTCTTCTTTTGTACTCTTGAGCTAGTTCTTTTACAGTTAAAGTTCAGGTCAGAGTTAAAATTTTGAAATGAAACATTTTCCCCCCGTGGTAGCAATGTGTTCTAGATTGTTTTTGTATCTGGTCAAATGACATAAGTACAAGTTCTGTAAAAGTATTAGGTATGCTTAACCTTTAAAGGAAAAAAATGGTTATTCTGATTGACTTTAAGAAAAGCTTACCTATATTTTTGCCACAAGAAAAAAAAAACATATCTTTTCATAAGGGGGCATGTATTTTATTCTTAAAAAGCAAAAACAAAACCAAAAAAATTGTGAAGAATTACTTTCATTGTTATTATCCAAATAAGGATCCAATTAAGGGCTTTTCCATTTTTCAAACTACATTTTTGTCCTCAGGATCTTTATTGTTTCATCATCTTCTAGGAGAAATTTTCACCTTATGCAGACCTTTTGATATTTCTAAGCATCAGAACCACTTTGGATGGGGCTTCCAAGATGGATATACTTCATGCCAAATTCTGCCTTTTCATGAAAAAAAATGTGATAGTTTTGAATATAATGATAATTCAGTTAAAGTAAATTGTGTATCAGTCTAATGTATAGGAATTTAGAAGGCATATGGTTGGGATAACTGTTATTCTTTTGATTGAGAATCAGAAAAACTTGGAAATGTCGTGATCATAATTTGAATCCATTAAATCCTGTGTCTGAAGGATGAGGTCATCAAGCTAAGAGAGAGGAGCACAGTGTCTGCCTTTGCTGGCTTATGAACAAAGAGAGACGTCTTAAAGTATGCTGTCAGACTCACAACCCTTCCAAAGCACAAAATACCCAACTCCTTCTGGATTTACTTGACCTATCGTGAGTAATATTTTGATGGGGAAGGGCCAATTTGAAGGTTCATAAAAATGCATTTTAAAATCTATCGTACAGGGTTTGATGGCTTTTCCCCCTTAAAGCAATGTTATTGCTTTCAATAATTTCAGGTTATTGATAGTAAAAAAGGAAAAGGATAACTTTTTAACACGATGACATAAAGTTTTTACAAATACTTTTGCTTCCTTGTATTTTAAAATAAAGTACTATAGGAAATTGAGCACATCTTAGGAAAATTTAAAAAAAAAAGGAAAAAGTAATTGAACACATTTGTAATAACCCTTTAAATATATCCATTTATGCATTTTTGTCACAGTGAAACCTGATTTTTTAAGTTATGATTGCTTCCCTGCCTCAACTGTCCTGAAACTTTATATCAATTACTCTAGTAAAAGCATATATATGTGTATATATAAAACTAAATATATGTATATGTATGTGTATATATATGTGTGTGTGTGTGTGTGTACGTGTACACATACACACATACACACATATACTATTAGATCTAATTTTTTTTCCTTCGATGGATCTCTATGGGATAGAGATCAAGTACAGATGTTGATTAGTATATGTTTCTAGGTAGTGTTTTAAAAAACACTTAAAACAACTTCATCCCTTAGTCTATTCATACTTTGTGCATCAATTCACTGAAGTGAGAGTTCTAGATGTTAAAATATATGCTGGGATCAGCCCAAAGCAGTTTTCTTTTGTTATTTGGAATTTTTGTTTGTTTTGTTTTTAGGATGGGGATGGGAGGGGGGGTGGGCCTAAGTGACCTTAAGAAAAGCTGTGATCCAAGTAAGGAGAAGAAAGGACCTCGGATGTACCAATGTTCTAATGCTTCCTTGCATCTGGTCAGCCACCAGAGTGATTGTCAGTTTTTAAATACAATAGCCCTCACAAAACTGAAAAGATTTAGGTTATATTGTAAAGTTATGTTGCTAATTTTCTTTTAAAATATAAAATATTTTAAGCTTTTTGTCAAAAGTGATAACATCTTAATACAAATAAACCTTTTTGTGGTTGTAAAATTTAGCTTATAAATCATTCAAATTGAAGTGAAAGAAAATACCAGGTCATTGTTAATGACTTAGTCTATTAAGAATATATTGTATTTTTGTAAAGAAAAAGTACTTGTAGATATTTAATCAGTCCAAGAAATACCTTTGTTTTGCAAAAATAAAATGCTGCTTAGAGAATAGTCCCTTAAATATTTTTTTATTTTTTTGTGCTCAAATGTATTTTCTGTTGATTTATGGAATGTTCTGTATAAAGCTGTGTATAGTTGTTACAGTTGGGGCTAAAAGCATTTTTTATCTGAACTTAGCCAAGTATATTTGACCATGTCACAAATAGTATCTTTGTTATTAAAATTTTGATTGCCTAATAGGATCCTGTGTTTGTCCTTTTTAATATTCATGACCATGCTTTCACTGTATTTTTTTTGAATCATTACCCCATATGCCAAATCACTTTGAAGTTCATTAAAAATTGTAGCTCTGTCCTTTATAAAGATTTCTTTCAAAAAAGAAAGTGCTTTTGGTCTCAAGATACCATCGTTCCACAAAGTGAGCATTAGCTGAGGGATTGTATTAAAATCCATCCATTCTTTTGAACGTGGACCTGGGATCATGGGGTTGCTTCAGTGTGGGGGCTGCCTCCAGCAATGCAGGAGGTCACATCTTTTCCACACTTCAATCACTGCAGTTGTTATCCTGTTTCACCCCTTGTGCTAGTGAGGAGCCTCTTCCTGCATGTTGTACAGCCTGAAGAAAATATTAATGGGCAGCTAGGTGGTTAGGTGGGGCCAGAAAGACCAGAGTTCAAGTACTGCCTTGATCACCATATTAGTTGTGTGAGTCTGGGCAAGTGACTTGCCCTCTCCCAGTGTTGGGATGAGGATCGAACAAGATAACACAGGGTAAGTGCTTTTAGACCTTGCTTGTGCATCGCTCATGAGGGTTTGGATCGGGGGTGAATAGATTTCCAGCAGAGTTGCACAAAGTTGTCAGCCCCACTCAAGACCGGTGGCAGCCAGACAAATGCCTGACAATGGTCAGGGACATGGCAGGCCTTTGGCATCTGATGTCTGGCCCAGCTT
The DNA here is from genome assembly GCA_023553655.1 of Myrmecobius fasciatus. Classification (NCBI taxonomy): domain Eukaryota; kingdom Metazoa; phylum Chordata; class Mammalia; order Dasyuromorphia; family Myrmecobiidae; genus Myrmecobius; species Myrmecobius fasciatus. The sequence goes on from JAJPUD010001567.1 coordinate 347,373, forward strand.
TGGGGGCACTTCCCAGGGTCTGCTTCTGCCTAACTCGCCAGTGGTGGCCTCCGGGCCTGCTACAGCTTTGGAAGCCCAAGAGAGAGTTGAGTAAAGGTGGAGGACACTACAGGGGAAATAACTCTGAAAAGTATACCTCCCACCCGTGAGGCTAGTCCTTCTGAAATCCCTGAAAGCATCAACTGATGCTAAGCTGGGGACCAGGTAGAAAAAGCTGAGCTGCTTGGTTTAAGCAGAGACCTCACTTCAGTTTGTTTTGTTACACCTTTTGTGAGCGCCTGTCTTGGAATTCTATTTCAAAAAGTCATTTGGATGAGGAGAAATCTCCTTTAGGCTAAAACACCTGTAAATTAAGTTAGGGGCTGTGCTAATGGAGAGTTGTAATGATGTTATGCCTTCCTCTGCCTCTTTACCCCTTTGGTACCTAGGGTCTAAATCTTGCTTCATCATAGTGGCCTGTTTCCCATAGGTTTATTCCTATAGAAATCATGAATTCATTCAGGTTCCAACACTTTTGTAACTCAAAAAATAACACAGGAAGCAAAAGTATCACACAGTCCAAGAATCGTTTCGTTCATTCAAATGACTGAGTAGTTCATTTTTCAAAATTCCAATTTAACTGTTACACATAAAGTGATTAATCAAATCATTACACTTGATTTAAAATTGATGCAAACAAAGGACACCACCCCACAACCACTTAGCATGCTTTATTTTTACCTAGAAACATTTCAGAATTTCATTTCAATTAAATTCCATAAGCTACCTGGTACACCAGCCAGCTTTCAGTGTTTCCAGCCTTGGAGCGTATTTGGCAGATTCCCTCATAGTAATACTATTTACACCTCTGAAGCAAAGGAAAGAAAAGCCTCGCTGTAAATTCAACTTGGCAGTCAGGTCACAGAGTCACAGAGCAGGAAAGAACCTTAGAGGAAATCTAGTTCCCACCCTCTCATTTTATGAACTATTGAGACCCTTCATCTACTTCACACAGGGTTGTTGGTGAGGGAAAATGCCCTCACTATTAATATATATAAACTTCAGTTAGGGAAACTGAGGTCCAGAGAAGCTTAAGTGACATTCAAGCCATGCAAGTAATACCATGGCAAACATGAAACTTGTTTCTATTGGTATTTCCATTTTACCACACCTGGCTGTAAATAGAGAATTAGCCAGCCAGCCTTCGCATGTGCAGGCTTACATTTTGCAAGTAAGACCCACTCCTACCCCCAGCATAGCCTTCAATTAGTCAAGTCTTGTATTCAGAAAGCCTACCACAGGACCATAAGAAGATGGATTCGGCCATCCTTCATCCAGCCACCAAAATGATTTTCCTGAAGTGAAGGTCAGACCATGTCATGGCCCTACTTGATGAACTGTAGTGGTTCCCTATCACCTCCAAAATTCTCATTCTCCCTTTTCTTCCTTCCCTCCCTCCCACCTTCTCTCCCTTCTCTTTCTCCTTCCCCCATCTCTCTCTCTCTCTCTCTCTCTCTCTCTCTCT
>JAJPUD010001567.1:351454-365304 GCA_023553655.1 Myrmecobius fasciatus
TTCTTTCTTTCTTTCTTTCTTTCTTTCTTTCTTTCTTTCTTTCTTTCTTTCTTTCTTTCTTTCTTTCTTTTTATCTCTTCTCCTCTCTCCTCCCTCTTCCTGTCTTTCTCCTCTCTCTGTCTCTGTGTGTCTGTGTCTGTGTCTGTCTGTCTGTCTGTCTCTCTCAACATAGCTAATGTAGAAATGCATTTTGTGTGATCATATATACTTACAATGGGTTTTGCTTTCCTGTATTTTTGGTGGATGGAAGAGATATATAAGGGAAGGAAGTTATTTGGAATTGAAAATAAAATAAAATTGATTTTTTGAGACCTTTGCTAACTTTGGAGGAACTTTATTTGAGTGATGAAATTAGAAACTAGACTGAGAAGAAAGAAAGAGAAGAAGTGAAAGCCAAGAGTATAGAAAGCTTTTTCAGGGGAAATAAAGAAATATAAAATTTGAAACAATAATTTGAAGAAGTGGCAGGATCTGACATAGATTTTAAGAATGGAAAAAACTTGAGTATGTGTAGACAGCAGGAATAGAGCCAGTACATAGGTTTCAATGGAAGACTGAAAAGAGAAAGGTTGGTAGTTCAAGCAATCTGCTAGAAAAGAGAGGAAAGGAATGGAATCAAGGACATGTGTAGAGGAATTGTACTTGGTAAAAAGGACCATCTTTCTTCATCAGAAACTAAAAGGAGAAGAGAATAGATGATATCAAGGAGTTGGGAAATTCAGATGAGAGTTTCATTAGTTTTCTTCATTTCCTTTAGGTTTAAAGATAGCACTTGGTGGGGAAAGCAAGAGTGTTCATTGGCCACATTCTTATGTTGCATTCTACTCCTACAGCTCTTTCTGAATTCGTTTTCCCAGCATCATTTGTACAATAGCTTGCTACTATATAATATCATAGAGGACCTGATTCAAGCCACTCACAATCCAAATTCCCATTGAATAAAAGAACAACTATATATCCTAAATGTTTATGTAAAGAGAATCCAAGTTCTTGAGATGGCACAAATTGATGTCTCCATGGAACGTTCCTGCTTCCTCAAGACTGAGCAGTGAATATGTGATATGTGAACACTGAGGATGAAGCTATCATTTAAGAGCCAAAATGGAGAGGAGGAAGTGGCATTTTATTCTTGTGAGATGAATCTTATGACATTTTGAAATAGCTTTCAGTCTTTCTCCTAAAACAATTTCAAGCAAGAACAGAATGACTAATTCCCAAACTTGAAAATGGTTTCAAATGGAGCCAGAGTTCCTGGTTAACAAGGAAATGTAATGATGATGAAGACATGGGTTATTTTGAGGTAACTATGGAAACCTTACTACTCTCCACTTGTATTTTTCCACTTTTAACCAGAAACTTCACTTATGCTCCAAAATGCTTTAATCAGATTTGGAAATTAAAATATGTTAACTATGATAACTATTCAAAGGAGCACATTATCCAGAGCTGTAAGTGAGGGATAATCACCATCCCTCCACAAATCTGAATTTCAACTTGGGAAGCCTGAGTTCAAAACCTGGCTCTGCTACTTCTAGCTTTTGCCTGGAGAAAGTCGATTAAGCTTTCTGTGATTCAATTTCCTCATTTGAAAAATGAAGGAGTTGGACTAAATGACCTCTAAGATTTCTTCCCACTCTTAATCTGTAATCATAATTTCACAAATTACAAATCTTTGAGGTAGAGGTACCTTAGAGATCTAGTTCAAATCTTGTTTTATAGATGGGGAAATTGGGACTCAGGATGATAAGATAATTTGGCTCAGAGTAAGCAGCAGTACTGTATTGTGAGCTCTGATATCTGATCTCTTTTCTAATTCACTGTACTGCTTTTAGAAAAGCTGGGACAGTCATGCAAAAGGCACTTCTGAATCAAAGGTATTTTACTGTTATCTATCTTATCCTCCTCTTATTGTCTTCCCCCACAAACATTTTTACAAGAATACCAGCAAAAATCCTGTCATACTTTTCCCCTCAATTTTGAAGTGTGTGGTATGAGCAATGGCTACCCTTATCAAATGAAATGCATATGACTGTTTGCCACAGGCTGATGTAGGAGGAAGGAAGTCAGCACTCCTTTCCCAACTCCCAACTAGCTGCCTCCCATCACTCTCCATCTGTCTCCCTCCTACCTTCCTTAGGTAGAAGATAAAAAGCTGTTGGCTTCCAGTGTACCTCTGATCCCATGCATGACATCAGCAAAGATCTGGATGTAGCAACTGCCTGGTCCTTCTCACTGATCTAAAGATGCTTTAACCTCTATCCTGAGCTGTGGAAAAAAAATAGGAAAGCCTTAAATGTAAATACTTCATTTCAGTCACTTATTTATTATTCTCTACCTACTTTTTCTCAAAAACAATCTTCTTTTTTCATTTTCCCCCCATTTCCATTGTTCTCCACCTCTAAGATTAGCTTATGCTTATCAAATAAACTAGAGTGAAATCAATGTCTACATTCTACATTTTATGAACTGATTAGCTCAATTGGTTATATCTAGGACTATTGAGAGAATTTAGTTTTTGTTGTAGAGTACTCTATTCTATGAGCAGATTTTGTACCAGTAATAGATACAACAGCATAGGTGTAGACTAATTAGTGGAAGAGAAGGAAAGGAGACAGGACAAGAAAAATGAAGATAAAAAGAGACTGAAGAAAGAAGGAAAAAAGAAACAAAAAGAAGAAATTACCAAAATAATAATAGTGCTTGGGATTCTACTTTCCCCTTTTTTCTTCTCCTTCCTTTTCCTTCTACTTTTCTCCTCTTATTTTCTTTTGTTTTCTATATAATAGTAAGACTGGTGGATGAGAGTCCAGTATTTAGAACTTTCTTAGTTTTATTCTTCCTAATGGATTATACAGAGCATGATCAGATGTTCCTTGCCACAATCCAATTTAATACATGCAGGCTTACTGAGAATATTTCTGGCCACAAGTAACCCAGCAGAATGTTTGTAGTGATGAAGTCTTCTTGTTTTCAGAGTTGCTGGAATGACACATGAATGGCTAAGCCCAACCTGGCCAGGCATAGAAAAACATTGATCTGTCTCTCTACCAGCATTTTTTTCTTTTTCTTAGTGCAGTGAGATGTTGCCTGGCACTTAGAAAAGCCCAGATGATTGAGAGCTCCAGGGGGGCCATTAAAAGGCCTCCTGATAACTGGAGTCATTAATGTTCTCCAGTGCAGTGGTGAATGTTAGCCTAGAAGGAAATTCATCCTGAAATGGAAAAACAGTCCTGCCCCAAGAATAGCAGCAGCTTCAAGGGTCATGATTCCTCATTGAAGAGAGAAATGGTGGCTGTGGACTCTAGACACCAAATCCCGAAACTTCATGAAGATTTCACAAAGGACAAGGAATTCTGGGGTCAGAAGTTAGGAAGGACCCTTTACCTGTACTCTTTCTGTATACAAGGACTTCATTACCATTATACTACAAAGCCACTCTCCTAGGGATCTTGAGTATATAAATACCTATCTCTTGTGTGGGGATGGTCTAGGGAGGAAAAAGGGATTGTTTTTGTAACTACTATTTTTGCTACACCTTCTCAATAAATTTCTAAAAACTGATGAGTCCTACTGGTTGATTGATAATGAAGGGCATAATGGTTTGGGATTTGTGAGCAACAGTACCAGAACTTTATTATGTATACACACGCACACGCACACACACACACACACATATTGTAATTCTTTTTTCTCTTTTTTTCTTTCAAAGTTTTTTGTTATATAGATTTTCAGGAGGGGAAGAGATAGAAGAGAAGTTTAGGTGATATAAAAACAAAATATATCAGGAAGAAACTATGATTTGGCAATGGATTGGATAAAGGGAAAAAGTGAGAGTGAAAGTGACACTGAGGCTGTGAATCTTAGATGAAAAAAAGATGGTGGTTGGGGATCATTTAATTCAAACCCCTTCATCAATATAAAGAAATCTCTTCTATAATATTTCTGATAAATAGTCATAAATCTAGTCATAGATTTAAGCCTCTGCTTAAATATTTCTGGATTAAAGAATCCTAGAGTCATAAATTTAGAGCTGAAAGGAATCTTGAGATAGCTAGGCAGAGCAGTGAAGATAGGAGTTTAAATCCAAACTGTGACTCTAAGTCACTTAACCACTCTATACCTAAGTTTTCTTATCTGTAAAATAGGGACAATAACACATTTCTCACTTAAGTGATATTATTGTGAGCATCAAATGAGATATTTGAAAAGTACCTCAGCTACGTGGTAGCCACCTAATAATTGCTTGCTAAAAACAAAAACAAAACCCAAAACCCTATCTCATTTTACAGATAAGAAAAATGATGATTTGCCTAAGATAACACATTCTGAACAGAGCCAATATTTGAAGCCAAGTTCTTCAATTCCAAGTCCTGTTCTCTTTCTACTGCAGACAGGTTGATGCTACCAACTCAAAACTATTTCCTTAGGAAACATTGATACCTGTCCTACCAGGAAACTGAGAGTCACACAAATGAAGTGACATAAGTGTGAAAAACAGAATTTGAACTTGGATCTCCCAAGGTTAAATCTGATATAGGAGAAAGTTAATTGGATTGAATACTGAATCTGAGCTCTACAACAGATCATCGGGGTGACCATGGACAAGTTCTTTGATCTCTATAAGGCCTCAGTTTCTTCAATTGAAATGATTGGAATAAGCCATCAATGAGTTGCCATCCTGATTCTAAGACTTCAGGTCCAGTGCTTTTGTCCACCTTGTCTCTAGCCCCAACTAGTATCTTGGCTTATGAACTCCCTTAGTCAAGCAGTTCAAACACAACAATAATATCCAGCCCTAGACCTGTAAAGAATTACTGAATTAGTAGAGCATTCTAGTTTCCCCATTCTTCCATCCATATGCCATCATCCTTTGGAGATATAGAAACTGAATTGGAAGGAAATTTAGAGATTACATAATCCAATATTTTCATTTTACAGAAGTGGAAATTGAGGATTAGACACTAGAAATAACTCTCAAACTCTATATAGAACTAACTGATGGCTGCTCCAGGATGAGATCCTAAAACTGCTCATTCCTCATGCAGTATTCTTTCTTTAATACATACAGTCTTTCATCAATCATTACCATTGCTTTGGAAAGAAAGGTTGTTTTAATGCTTAAAAATTATGGCTTTCTGTAAGTTGCCCTGTGAGGAGGCAGAATGACTCATAGCCCATTCCCCTAGCATAATTGACCTGATGGCAAAAACAGATAAAAAGGAAATATTCTAGGCCCAGCTATTTGCAGAAGCCAATCTAAATACAGTCCAGGCTGCTAACCATCTTTAGCCTTTTTCAATAACTACCCAAGAACCCAGGAGCAAAAGATAACAATGAAATGACATTGGGCTTGAACTAACAAATGTCCCTGAGTGGGAACTGTATAACTTGCATTTCTAGTTCAATTCAGCAAATGTTTACCATGAGCCAAGAGCAATGTTCCTTCCACCCAAGGGAGGGGAAACCAGATGAAATAAAGTACAAAATTAGCTCAAGTGAGAACAAAGTTATAATTTTACAACTTAGAACACTTTTTTTGCTTTTAATGTGTGTTAATGTCCAAGAAGCAGTTGGGTCAATTCCATTACTATCAAAAACTTCTAATCTTAGGTTATTGGATTTTAAAATGGAAGAGGCTTTGTTGTTATTATTGTTGTTCAATCATGTCTGACTTTTCATGATGCTATTTTGGGTTTTCTTGGCAAAGATACTGGAGTGGTTTGACATTTCTTTCTCCAGCTCATGTTACAGAGGAGAAAACTGAGTCAAATGGGATTAAGTTGAATTTGAACTTGGGTCTTCCTGACTCCAAGCTCAGTACTCTATCTACCACACCGCACCAACACCCTAGAAGAGGCTTTAAAGGACATTTAATCCAAACCTATCATTTTACAAATGAGCTAATTGAGTCTCAAGAAGATTGAATGATGTCAAAGACCATACAGGTAGGGGCAGCTAGGTGGCACAATGGATAGAGCACCAGCCCTGAAGTCAGGAGGACTTGAGTTCAAATCTGGTCTCAGACACCTAACATTCCCTAGCTGTGTGACCCTGGGCAAGTCACTTAACCTCAATTGCCTCAGGAAAAAAAAGACCATACAGGTAAATGAACAAGATGGGATGACCCCAAATCTAGTCTTCTTTCTACTGTACTATGCTGCTGGAGCAAAAAAGTATTGGGTCTATTACACATAGTGTAGCACTTACTCTGGAGTTATATGTCCCTTTTCCTGAGATCTCAGAGTAATTGACTACTACAACCTTTAGAGTTTCTAAGGGAATGGGTTTTCTAGGACTGTCATTTATGAGCCCCCACTGGTGTGTTTCCCATTAACAAATTATCCAGTAGCTTCAATTAGTTTTTTTTAAATGTATTATTTAAATTGTTTTTAAGATAGTGTAGCAAGGACAGTATTTTAAAAAAAAAAACACACCACCCTCTGATCCCTCAATCTAAGTCACAATATCACACTATCAAGTACACTCAGGTCCATGAGAAGAAGGGACTTAGATTATAACAGTAGTGAAATATGCATATGAAATACACACATGGCAAAAGGGTAATTCATAACTTGACTGAAATTCCTATTTTTTAAAGTCTTAGAAAGGGGCTTGGGAAGCTAATCAAGTTCTTTTTTCATGACCCACTGGAAAAGGAGTTCACAACCTCACAAAGAGATTACAGGTTAGAAGCCATCTTGTTCATACATTTTAAATTTCATTAAGACAGTCATTGACTATAGTAATCTAGTATTTTATAAACCCAAAGACTTCAGCTTCTGGGATAAAAATTCACTATCTGAGGAAAAGTTCTGGGAAGTTTGGAAAATAGTAGGGCAGAAACTAGACATTGACAAACATCTAACTTCTCATACTAAGATAAGGTCAAAAATGGCTTCATGATTTAGACATAAAAGGTGATATTATAAGCAAATTAGGAAAGCAAAGAATAGCTTACCTGTCAGATCTCTAGAGAAGGAAGGAACTTATGCCAAAGAAGAACTAGAGAATATTATTAAATGAAAAATGGATAATTTTGATTTTATTAAATTTTTAAAAATTGCACAAAGCTACTGCAGCCAAGGTTAGAAGGGAAGCAGAAAACAAAAAAAAATTATAGCTAATGTTTCTGATAAAGGCCTTATTTCTAAAATAAATAACTGACTCAAATTTATAAGAATACAAGTCATTCCTCAATTGACAAGTGGTCAAAGGATTTGAACACTTTTCAGATGAAAAAATTAAAGCCATTTCTAATCATTTATTTTGTTTTTGTTTGACTGATTCTTGAAGTCTTATTGAGTCATTCACTTCTATTTGTTCAACTCAAATTTTTAAAGTATTATTTCCTTCAGTTACCTTTTTTAGCTCCTTTTGTAACTGGCCAATTGAATGTTTTGGTTCAATGCATTCTTTTTCCATTTTGCCAATTTTATTTTTCAGTGAATTGTTGTCTTTTTCCAATTCAACAATTTTGTTTTTCAGTGCATTGTTATCTTTTTTCAATTCACCATTTTTATTTTCCAGTGAATTGGTGATTTTTTCCATTTCACCAATCTGGTTTTCCAGTTTTTCACATCTCTGTTGCAGGGCATTATATCCTTCTTGCAATGATCTGAATTTATTTCCCCATTCTTCTTCTAGCTCTCTTTTGAGATTCTTTATGCAATATTCCAGGTAAGCCTTCTGGAACGGAGACCAGCTTAAGTCTGCCTTTGTGGCTTCATCTGGGATTGTTTTCAGAACCTCAGAATCTGGGGTCTGCCCTTCTTTCTCTCCGTAGAAGCTGTCTATGGTGAGAGCTCTCTTCTGCTTCTTGCTCATGGTTTTGAGCTGAGGTATCAGTCACCAGCAGGGAGTTCTGCCGCAGTTTCAATTTGCCCTGGGGCAGTTTGCCGAGTTGACTTCCGGTCTGAGGCTGGGCAGCTAGATCCACACTAGGACCACCCTTTCAGCTGCTCTCAATCCACCCTTTACCAAAGGCTGATCTGCCGAAGCACCTGCCCGCAAGCAGAGCAAAGTGGCCCAGGTGTTTCCCAGGGACTTCCTGGGTGCCTAGAATCTGCCAACCTCTGTCCCAGTCCTGCTCTGCCCCGGCTGCGGCGCAACAAGTGGCCCATCCCCTACCCATCTGAAACAGACCTGTTCCGGAGTTCTTCCAAGGTAATTTTTGATAGAAGTGTGTTGTACTCCAAGGGTTTGATGGAGCCATCACTCCAGAACCAGTTCAGAGGCTTAATTTGTTCTGGGTCTGAGGAAAGATCAGAGGAGCTCAAAGAGAATGATGTCTGCACTTCGTCACCTTGGCTCCGCCCCCCTGCCATTTCTAATCATACAAAAATTCTCTAAATCACTATTGATTAGGGAAATGCAAATTAGAATAACTCTGAAGTATCACCTCACACCTCTCATATTGACCAAGATGACAGGAAAAGATAATGATAAATGTTGGAGGGGATGTAGGAAAACTGGGACACTAAGACATTTTTGGTGGAGTTGTGAAATGATCCAACTGTTCTGGAGAGCAATTTGGAACTATGCCCAAAGGACTATAAAACTGCATATCTTTTGATCCAGCACTCTCTCTACTAGGTCTGTATCCCAAAAAAATCATAAAAAAGGGAAAAGGACCCACATGGGCAAAAATGTTTGTAACAGCTCTTTTGTAGTGGCAAAAAACTGGAAATTGAATGGATGTCCATCAGTTGGGGAATGGCTGAATAAGTTATGATATGTAAAGGAAATGGAATATTATTGTTGTATAAGAAATGATGAGTAGACTGGAAAGACCTACATGAATTGATGCTAAGTGGAGTGAGCAGAACCAAGAGAATATTATACACAGTAATAACAAGATTATATGATGATCAATTGTGATGGACTTGACTCTTCTGCAATGCAGTGATTCAAGATACTTCCAAGAGACTTAGGATGAAAAATGCCAACTGCATCTGGAGAAAGAACTATGGAGAATAAAAGTGGATTCTTTCTTGTGTTTTCCCCTCTTTGGTCTGATTTTTCTTGCACAACATGACAAATACTGAAATACGTTTAAAAGAATTGCACAAGGGGCAGCTAGTTGGTGTAATGAATAGAGCACCAGCCTTGAAGTCAGGAGGACCTGAGTTCAAATCTGGCCTCGGACACTTAACACTTCCTGGCTGTGTGACTGTGGGCAAGTCACTCACTTAATCTCAATTGTCTTAGAAAAAAAAAGGATTGCACATCTTTAGACTATGTCAGATTGTTTGCTGTCTTGGGGAAGGGGTGGAGTTAAGGAAGGGCGAGAGAAAAATTTATAACACAAAGTTTTACAAAAATATATGTTGAATACAGAAGATAATTTTGCACAATTATTTTTTGATGCCCCATCAGGTGGGTATTTACATATTCTGAATTTATAAAGTTGATTTTGATTAAAACTTTATGTGGAATAAAAATATGTTGAAAATTATCTTTACATGTATTTGGAAAAATAAAATGCTATTTTAAAAAAGCTTCATTAAGTACAACTATCCTTACTTGCTTTCTTATTAACTTATTTGGGATAATAGAGCAGCCTCATTCTGAAATTAGAATTGAGCTGCTGTCCAGTCCATCCCCTTCTTTTTATGGATGAGGAACATAAAGATCAGAGAGTTTAAGTGACTTTACCCAAGATCTCACATATAGTAACTTTCAGAATTAGAAATTGAATTCAAGCTTGCTAACTCAAGTGCATTTTACATTGGATGATATGATCACTAAGATCTCTATAAATTCTAAAGTCTAGGATTCTATATTTATGAGAAGTACAAATAAGTACAAAAAATAGAACCTTTTCCTTCATACTAGCCATATGATCTTGGGAAATTATTTTCCCTCCCTGGGTCTCAGTTTCCTCATCTGTAAAATGCAGGATTGGTCACTATTGATTAGACAAAAACAAATTAAAACAATTCTGAGATACCACTTCACTCCTATCAGACTAGTTAACATGACAAAAAGAAAATGATAAATGCTGAAGGGAATGTGGAAAAATTGAGATACTAATACACTGTATAAACAATTCTGGAGAAAAATGAATAACTATGCCCAAATGGCTACGTGCATATTCTTTAATCCAAGAATACCATTATGAAGTGTAATCCAAAGAAATCAAAAAAAATGTAAAAGGACTTATTTTACAAAACTATTTGTGGCAGCAAAGAATTGGACATTGAGGAGATTCTCATCAGTTGGGCAATAACTGAATAAGTTATATTATATGATTTTGATGGGATACTATTTGCTATAAGAAATGATGAGCAGAATGGTTTTAGAAGAACCTGAGAAGACTTACTTATATGAACTGATGCAAAGTGAAGTGAGCAGAACCAGGAGAACATTGTACATACTATCAGCAGTAGTGTAACAATGATCAACTGTGAACAATTTAGCTATTCTGCTCAAAACAGTGGTCTAAGACAATTCCAAAGGTCCATGATGTGAAATGCCAACTACCTGCAGAAAGAGAATTGATGCAGTCTGAATGCAGAATGAAGCATACTTTTAAAATTTTATTTTTTATTATTTCATTTTTTAATTTTCTTTTGCAACATGGCTAATATGGAAATAAGTTTGGCATGACCTCATCTATATGGTCGAAATAAAAGTGTTTTTTAATGAAGGGGGAAAAGTGGGAGGAAAAGAAAATTTGGAACTCAAAATTTTTTAAAATGATGTAATTTTTTTACATGTAACTGGGAAATATTTGATGAAATAAATAAAAATAATTTTAAAAAGAAAATAATTGCAGACAATATAAAATACTGGGAGTCAACCTGCAGAGACAAATTCAGAGATTATATGAACATAATTAAAAAACACTTTTCGCAAAAATAAAGACACATCTAAACAATTGGAGAAAATAATGACTCATGGGTAGGCTAAGCCAATATTCTACCTAAAATCAACAAATAGATAGATTGGTAGATAAAATTAAATGAAAAATTGGATGAAATGATTACTAAGATATCAATTGTAAAGTCTAGGATTCTATACTTTTGAGAAGTACAAAAAAGAACATGATATAGTTCTGCAAAGGAGGGTAATGTTGCTGTTACCTTTGCTATGTTGTCCAAATCAGGAAAGGTGATAAAGGCTACTTGAAAGTCATCCCTCTCTTTTTTTAAAATGATAGATTCATTGTGGAGCTATGTCTGGAACAGGCCTGAGAGTGACCAGTTGGCTCTGATTCACCTGCAGAGGTAATTACCTGCATCAGGTAAACATTTGTGACCTAGAGTCATCTTTTGAAGAACAGAAGACTCCTGTCAGATTCACCTAAAAAAGGACACTCGGGCAAAGCTTGGTGCATTTTGTGTTGAATGTGTAAAACCAGACCAGAACTCAAATCTCCTGATTCCCAGTCCACTGTTCATTGGGAATATGCCAGGAAATGAAAGAAACTTTTAGTCTAATAATAACAATAATAATACCAATAATAATTATAATGCACATCACTTTAAAACTTACAAAATGCTTTACAAATAATAACTTGATCCTCACAACATTAGGTGATAGATGCTATATCATCCTAATCTTACAGTTGAGGAAACTGAGGTAGAAAGAGATTGAATAACTTGCCCAGATTACACAACTATGTCTGAAACCAGATTTGAACTCAAGTCTTCCTAACTCCAGATCTAGTTCTCTATTCATTGTGCTACCTAGCAGCCACCTATGTCATTGATCATGACTTGCATTTACTTAGCACTTTAAAGTTTTCAATTACTTTTAACTCCTTGAAGTAAATAGTCACATGGCTAATAATAGCAATCCCCCATCCCTGGAAAGCTCTCTCTTCTCAACTTCCTCTAGGGCCTGGTTTCCTTAAAGTCCCAACTAAAGTTTTTTTTTTTGTTTTGTTTTGTTTTGTTTTTATTAAAGCTTTTTATTTGTATAACATATGTATAGGTAGTTCCCCAGCATTGACCTTTACAAAGCTTTCCATTACAAATTTTACCCCCAGTTCCCTCCCCTCCCCTAGATGGCAGGAAGTCCACTACATGTTAATAATGTTGAAATGTTTGAGAAGTTATGCAAGAAAAATCCTATCTACAAGAAAAAAAAAGAGTCAGAGAAAGGCAACACAATGCAAGCAAATGTCAATAGAGAGCATGAAAATGTTACATTGTGGTCGATATTTCATGTCCCTCTCTCTGGGTGTATATGGTTTTCTTCAGTGAACAATTGGAACTGTTTTGAGACAATTCTTTGTTGCAGAGAGCCATGTCCATCAGAATTGATCATCATGTAATACTGTTGTTGCTGTGTATGATGATCTCCTGGTTCTGCTCGTTTCACTCAGCATCAGTTCATGCAAGTCTCTCCAGGCCTGCAATCATCCTGCTGGTCGTTTCTTACAGAGCAATAATATTCCATAACATTCATATACCATAATTTATTCAGCCACTCTCCAATTGATGGGCATCCCTTCAAGTTCCAGTTTCTAGCCACTACAAAAAGGGCTGCCACAAACATTCTTGCACATGTGGGGCCCTTTCCCTCCTCTAAGATCTCTTTGGGATATAGGCCCAGTAGAAACACTGCTGGGTCAAAGGATATGCACAGTTTGATAACTTTTTGAGCATAGCTCCAAATTGCTCTCCAGAATGGCTGGATCCGTTCACAGTTCCACCAACAATGTATTAGTGTTCCAGTTTTCCCACATCCCCTCCAACATTCATTGTTATCTTTTCCTGTCACTTTAGCCAATCTGACAGGTATGTAGTAGTACCTCAGAGTTGTCTTAATTTGCATTTCTCTGATCAATAGTGATTTGGAGCAACTTTTCATATGACTAGAGATGGTTTTAATTTCATCATCTGAAAATTGTCTGTTCATATCCCTTGACCACTTATCTATTGAAGAGTGGCTTGAATTCTTATATATATATGAGACAATTCTCTATATATTTTAGAAATGAGGCCTTTATCAGAACCATTAAATGTAAAGATGATTTCCCAATTTGATGCTTCCCTCCTAATCTTGTCTGCATTTGTTTTGTTTGTATAGAAACTTTTTAACTTGATATAATCAAAATTATCCATCTGGTGTTCAATTAGGAGTTCCAGGTCTTCTTTGGACATAAATTTATTCCATCTGCACAGGTCTGAGAGATAAACTATATTATGTTCCTCTAACTTGCTTACAAAGTCCCTCTTTATATCTAGATCATGAACCCATTTAGATCTTATCTTGGTATGTGGTGTTAGGTATGGGTCAAGCCCTAATTTCTTCCACACTAGTTTCCAATTTTCCCAGCAGTTTTTGCCAAATAGAGAGTATTTATCCCAAAAGCTGGGGTCTTTGGGTTTATCGAACACTAGATTAAGGTTATGCCACTGATCGACTGCTCTATTCCTTAGCCAGTACCAAACGGTTTTGATGACCGCTGCTTTATAATATAGTTTTAGATCTGGTACAGGAAGGCCACCTTCATCTTCATTTTTTTTCATTAATCCCCTTGAAATCTTTGACCTTTTGTTCTTCCAAATGAACTTTGCTACTATTTTTTCTAGATCTGTAAAATACTTTCTTGGGAGTTTGATTGGTATGGCACTAAATAAGTAGATTAGTTTGGGTAGTATTGTCATTTATATTATGTTCGCTCTGCCTACCCATGAGCACTTAATATTTTTCCAATTGATTAGGTCTGATTTTATTTGTGTGGAAAGTGTTTTGTAATTTAGTTCATATAGTTTCTGACTTTTCCTTGGCAGATAGATTCCCAAATATTTTATCCTATCATCCATTATTTGGAATGGAATTTCTTTTTGTATCTCTTGCTGCTGAACTTTGTTGGTAATATATAAAAATGCTGATGA
>JAJPUD010001567.1:370304-382989 GCA_023553655.1 Myrmecobius fasciatus
AATGACCATGTTCTTCCCTGGAGGATAATGCTCATTCTAGCTGGATAAGTTATTCTTGGTTGTAATCCAAGTTCCTTTGCCCTTGGGAATATCTGGTTCCAGGCCTTTCGATCCTTCAATGTGGAGGCTGACAGATCCTGTGTGATTCCAGTTATTGATCCTCCGTATTTGAATTTCTTTCTAGCTGCTAGCAGAATCTGTTCCTTGGTGCTATAGTCCTGAAATTTAGCCACGATATTCCTTGGGGTTTTAATTTTGGGGTCTCTTTCAGGAGGTGATCAGTGAATTCTTTCAATGGTGATTTTGCCTTTTGATTCTACAATCTCAGGGCAGTTTTCTTTCAGGATTTCCTGGAAGATAGTGTTTGGATTCTTTTTTTCATCATGGCTTTCAGGAAGTCCAATAATCCTTAGATTGTCTGTCCTAGATCTATTTTCCAAGTCAGTTGTTTTTCCTAGGAGATATTTCATATTTTCTTCTAATTTTTCATTTTTTTGTTTTTGTTTGACAGATTCTTCAAGTCTTATTGAGTCATTCACTTGCATTTGTTCAATTCTTATTTTTAAAGTGTTGTTTTCTTCAGTTACCTTTTTAAGCTCCTTTTGTAACTGGCCAATTTGTTCATTGCACTCTTTTTCCACTTCACTAATTTTATTTTTCAATAAATTGGTGTCTTTTTCATATCTCTTTTGCAGGGCATTATATCTTTCCTGTAAGATATTGTATCCTTCTTGCACTGATTTCAGTTTATTTTCCCATTTATCCTCCAGCTCTCTTTTGAGGTTCTTTATGAAATCTTCCAGAAAGGCCTTTTGAAAAAGTGACCAGTGATGGTCTTTAATAACTTCATCTGGTATTTTATCTAAAGGAACCTCAGCATCTGGGGTCAAGGCTTCTTTGCCTTGATAAAAGCTGTCTATGGTGAGAGCTCTCTTTTGCTTCTTCATTTTTTTTTAGACAGCGTGGATATCTCTTTAAGGTAGGGGAAAAAAACCAGAGGCTGAAAAGCTTTGCCCTGGGGCACTTTGGGGAGTTGACTTAAGGTGCTGGGCCGGTGGGGGCTAGGACTAAGTCAGAATTACTCCTTAAACAAGGCAAGTCTGCCAGAACACCTGCCCCCAATCAGGGCAGAGTGTCCCGAGTGCCTCAGATAAACTCCAGGTGTTTGGAATTTGGAGTTTGGAGTTTGGAATTTCTGCCAGGATGAGCTGAGCTGAGTCCCACCCTCACTTCCGGCCTACACAGGAATCGTCTATTTATCTCTCTGTCCGAGTCAGACTAACCTGATATGAAGTTCTTCAGAGAGCCGTGCCCAAATACTTCTGAGTTCGTTGACTTGAAGATCAGTTCAGAGGCTTATTTTATTGATTTGAGAGAAGATCGGAGGAGAGGCAGAAAGTCACCTTTTCACTCCGCCATCTTGGCTCCGCCCCCCCCAACTAAAGTTTTAAAGGAAACTTTTCCCAACCTCTCTTAATCCTTGTACCTTCTCTCTCTTATTTCCTATTTATCTTTGCATATAGCTAGCTTTGTATACATTTACTTGTTTGTCTCCCCCAGAAGAATGTAAGTTCTTTGAAGGCAAAGGGTTTTGTCTCTTTTTGTGCTAAACACAGTGCCTGGTAAATAGTAGGCACTTAATAAATGTTTATTGATTGATTGTTTGGCAGAACCATGACAAATTGAAGTTCTCTCATTTCAAATCCAAGGTTTTTTCCAGTGTATCATGTTTCTCTTCCAGTGATGGCAGAGGACTTCCTGCTTTCTTCATTTAGTCCACATACAAATCGCCTTAACAAATATTTATTAATCTTGTACTGGGATTTGAGGCTATAAATATCAGGCCTTATCTTTAAAAGTCTTGCATTCTGCTGAGCTTCAGGGGAGGGGAAACAAAATATTCTCAAGTAAGGAAATTCAAAATATATATATAAATAACCTCAAAAAGAAAAGGGGGCTAATGGGATTTGGAAAGATCTATGGAGGTGGCATCTAAGCTATGCTTTGATCAAAGCTAAACATTCTACTGAAGCAGCTAGGTGACACCATAGTTAATAAGAGTGCCAGGTCTGGAATCAGGAAGACTCATCTTCATGAGTTCAAATCCAGCCTCAGACACTTACTAGTTGTGTGACCTTGGGAAAGACATTTAACTCATTTTGCTGCCATTTCCTCATCTGTAAAATTTGCTAGAGAAGAAAATAACAAATTATTTTAGTATCTTTGCCAAGAAAACCCCAAGTGGGGCCACAAAGAATCAGATATAACTGGCCACCGACATTGAGCTAGGCAGAGATGAAGAAGGAATGCATTCTAGAAAGATAGAACTTTGTGTATAAGGGGAGAGAAGTGGAGGATGAAATGCCATATATTGGGAATTGTAGCAGATTACTTTGACTAGAATGATTTTAAAAGGGGAGTCAGATGAAACAGAATTGGAAAAGTGAGGGGGAACTAGGTTTGGAGGGCCTTAAATTTTGAACAAGCTGAGGATTTAATGAATTGGCAATCACCATATTCCCTAAGTTTCCTCAGATGTAGATTTTAGTATAGAGTAGTTATGTAAGCAGCCTTTTACCCAGCCTGAACATTATACATGATGCCAAAAGGTTGACAATTAAGAAAATTCAAAATATATACAAAATAATCTCAAAAGGGAAAAAGGGCTAATGGGCTAACTTGTTCCCTCCTACTCTGGTATATGTTGCACAGTTTAGTGGGCACTGAGATCAGTAAATAATTGGTGATGATTTACAAAAATAGTTGCCAATGTCAAGAAAAAAATGTGAACTGCCAACTAAGCCATATTTATTTAATTTCATTTGAATATTTATTAAATTTATGGTAGCTAGCAGTGTAAGAGAAAAAAGTAGTATGAAGTAGTGACTATTGCTAAGAGACTAAAGAAAACAGGAAATGAAGTTCTATTTCTTTAGGAAGCAATAGTTTAATTAGGGAGAAAAAGCACATACAGGAGAAGATAATAATAATAATAACTCATCTATATGGCATATCAATTCATTGAGCAATAAAAATTTACTGTATACAAAGCACTGTATTAGATGCTAGAGAAAATACACAATTCAAATAAGAACATCCCTGTCCTCAGAGAGCTTATAATATAGCAAGATGATAAGACACAGGAAAACTATGATACATAATATTACATGATAAGTCAATTAGAGAGGTTATGGTACACCTGAGGCATAAGGAAAAAGGCTATTACCAAATAATCAAAAGGGGAGATCAGAAAAGGTTTCATGGCAGAAGTGGCATTTGAATTGGGCTTTTAAAAAAGGTAGAAGTTTAGCAGGTGAAAAGGAAGAAAAAAAGGAATTCTAGGCATAAGGAATAGGGTGAGCAGAGTCATGGGAATGGGACAAAGAAAGGCATTGCAGGTATCGTGAAGAGGTAAATTTGTCTAGAATGGAGTTTCTCAACTGTTTATGTCATGAATCCCATGTACCACTTTATATACCTCTAAAATTCCTAGCTTATAATTTTGTATATTACAGTTGGCTATGTGTGAGTTCTATTCACTTACTAGACTGAATACTCAGTGAGTGAGAACGGTGTCTTTTTGAAACTATATCTTCCCTACCACTCAGCTGTACACAGTGGGTGCTTTATAAATGCTTGTTGAATGAATGAGTGAGATTTTTCTTTGGCTTCCTTCAGTCTATAAGGGACGGGAATTGATAGAGAAGGAAGAGAGGATATTCTGGATAAAAGGAACCCTTTAAGTAGGGACTCAGAAGCAGGAATGAGGAAGACCAGCTCAGGAGTGAATGAGGAAAGCATGTCACCACCATCAGGAGACAGGAAGATGAGCCTCTCAGGACATCCTCATCACCAAATCCGATGACCTTGTTATTTCCTCTTTTCCTTCTCCTTGCAGCATTTGGCACAACTAGCCACACCTGTCCTCTTCAGCATTCTCTCCTGCCTTGACTTCATTACATTGTACTCTCATGGTTCAGCTTTTTCAATGTCTCCTCTTCTCTTTTACTGATACTTCCTTTTCCTCCCTTGAAATGTGGCTCTTCTCTAAAGTATGATCCTGAGCCCTCTTTCTTTTTTTATTAAAGCTTTTTATTTGTATAACATATGTATGGGTAGTTCCCCAGCGTTGATCTTTACAAAGCTTTCCATTACAAATTTTACCCCCAGTCCCCTCCCCTCCCCTAGATGGCAGGAAGTCCACTACATGTTAATAATGTTGAAATACTTGACAAGTTGTGCAAGAAAAATCCTATCTACAAAAAAAAAAAAAAAAAAAAAAGAATCAGAGAAAGGCAACACAATGCAAGCAAATGTCAATAGAGATCATGAAAATGTTACGTTGTGGTCCATATTTCATGTCCCTCTCTCTGGGTGTATATGGTTTTCTTCAGTGAACAATTGGAACTGGTTTGAGACAATTCTTTGTTGCAGAGTCATGTCCATCAGAATTGATCATCATGTAATACTGTTGTTGCTGCGTATGATGATCTCCTGGTTCTACTCGTTTCATTCAGCATCAGTTCATTCAAGTCCCTCCAGGCCTCTCTGAAATCGTCCTGCTGGTCGTTTCTTACAGAACAATAATATTCCGTAACATTCATATACCATAATTTATTCAGCCACTCTCCAATTGATGGGCATCCCTTCAGGTTCCAGTTTCTAGCCACTACAAAAAGGGCTGCCACAAACATTATTGCACATGTGGGGCCCTTTCCCTCCTCTAAGATCTCTTTGGGATATAGGCCCAGTAGAAACACTGCTGGGTCAAAGGGTATGCACAGTTTGACAACTTTTTGAGCATAGCTCCAAATTGCTCTCCAGAATGGTTGGATCCATTCATAGTTTCACTAACAATGCATCAGTGTCCCAGTTTTCCCACATCCCCTCCAACATTCATTGTTATCTTTTCCTGTCATTTTAGCCAATCTGACAGGTGTGTAGTGGTACCTCAGAGTTGTCTTAATTTGCATTTCTCTGATCAATAGTGATTTGGAGCAACTTTTCATATGACTAGAGATGGTTTTAATTTCATCATCTGAAAATTGTCTGTTCATATCCCTTGACCACTTATCTATTGAAGAGTGGCTTGAATTCTTATATATATATGAGACAATTCTCTATATATTTTAGAAATGAGGCCTTTATCAGAACCATTAAATGTAAAGATGATTTCCCAATTTGATGCTTCCCTCCTAATCTTGTCTGCATTTGGTTGGTTTGTACAGAAACTTTTTAACTTAATATAATCAAAATTATCCATCTGGTGTTCAATTAGGAGTTCCAGGTCTTCTATGGACATAAATTTATTCCATCTCCACAGGTCTGAGAGATAAACTATATTACGTTCCTCTAACTTGCTGAGCCCTCTTTTTTTAATCACTTCTCCATTCTTTTTTTGATGGTCTTACCAACTTCTGTGATTTCAATTATGCATATGATTCTCAAGATCTATATCTCTGTCCCCAACCTTTCTTTTGAGTGTCACAAATTTCCAGATGACTCATGGGTATCTCTGCTAGCAGCACCAAAACTCCACATATCTAAAACTGAACTCATCATCTTCTTCCCAAGCCTTCTCCTCCTCCTATTTCTATCAGTGATGTCACCATCCTCCCAGTCACTCAGGCTTGTAACCCCAGAGATAGCATGATGTAGCCAAGTGGTCTTTATCCCTTTGACTCTTCCCTAGTCTCTCATCCCACACACTTCACCTCAATATCTATCTCATTTGACCCTCTCTACTACATTTCTACCACAACCATCCTTGTCCATACTACTGTAGGGTCTTAATTGTTCTTTCTGCCTACAATTTATCTCCTCTACAGTGATCCTCCATAATGCTGCCAACAGATGCACTGCTATTATCATCCCACTCCTCTGCTCAAAACCTCCCCATAACCTGCCAAATAAAGTTTAAACTCTTAATCCTGGCATTCAAGTTCATCTGGTTTCAACCTATCTGTTAAGCTCACTCATATTACTTTTTTTCATGTATTTTCTATTCCAGCCAAACTGGACCCTTTTCTTTCTTTCATTTTTCCCATTAGACTGTGACTTCCTTGAGGTGAAAGACTGTGTTTTTGCCTTTTTAAAAAAATTTCTAGCATTTAGCACAGGGTAAGCCAAGTCAAAAGTATTTAATGTATACTTGTTGACTGACTGCTCTCTGCTATATTCATTTCTTTGCTCCTATTGTCTTCTGGGTTTGGAATGACTTCTCAATTGTATTGAAAAGCCCCTTTATTTAAGGTCCAGTTCAGATGACGATTCTTCCATAAAACCTTGACAGAAAGAGACAAAGGACTGTCTTGCTATGAGAGAACTGTCCAGTTCTGAGAAACTGGAAAGCCACAAGGATTGCATAGATGATTTTCCCTGTGTATCTGTATTCAGGTTCTCCTTTGAGTGTCAGTCAATTCATAAGCATTTAAAAGCTTCCTATTTGCCAAGCACTATATGCAATCATAGGGAAAGTTTTGTATTGTTTCGTGAACTGCCAAGATCTTAGTCACAGAATATTTTGAAGGACTGGATGACACTAATTTGGTGTTCTGAGGTCAGTCAGTTATGCCCTTGGCTTTCTCTCAGATGTGTTTACCACAAGGACCTGACAAGGAGGGCTGCTGGAGTGGAAATTGAGCATTCATATAATTGGAGATAAAGTTGGATAAGTGGGGTGAAGATTAAACAATCAATAAGCATGCATTAAGCACCTACAATGCATTTTACATTCTGCTAGGTGCCAGAAGATTGTGGAAGGCCTTGAGAATGCAAGATAATAGTAATTGAATTTGGTAAAAAATTCATAATTAACAAATACTACTCCACCCCCACAAAAACTAATAGCAAGAAAGAAGAGTACTTAAAAGTAATTTTACAGGCAGTCTCTAGCTAAAACCAGGTTATGTTCCAAAAGCTCATGTGTAAGTCAGTCATTTGGAAGTTGCTTTATATTTTCTCATAGAAACAATGTTGTAAATGAATGAAGCAGTATCAGAGAATGGCCCACAAAAATTTATTCAGCAACAATTGACCTAAGAAATTGTCATTTACAATGGAAAATAGAAAATAATGCTGTTATAAAATTACCAATTTAAAGCAATAATAAAATTGATAATAGTTTTTTAATATAAAAATCTAGGTCTTGACAAAAAGAGATTTAATTAGAGGAGGATAGAAAACAGATATAAAGACTTTTGTGCACCTTCTGAAAAGAGCTCCTGAGTACTCTCAATGGTTTTAGATGTTGATGTCACAAATTCTTTATTCTACTTAATTTCACTTCAAAAGTGCCTTTCCTTTTCTATGAAGTAGGTGGAACACTAGCTTTATGATTAATCAACCATGATTAAGGCCATTTTTGGACTTACAAATGGAATGGTGTCAGAAGGAAGAGAGGGAGAGATGTTCCTGATGTTACCTGGCAAGAGCTGGAAGAAAGTGTTAAGGGAAGAAAAAACTTAAAAGGGAATTTGTGTCCACAAGTGAGCATGAAGTTCCCAGAATTGAAATTACCAGATCTATGAGGTAATGGTCTTATAGTCAATTCCCCTCAAGTGAAAGAAAGGGAGGGTGGGGGGAGGGAAATACATTGGATCAATTTTCTGAGCTTACCACTAGGTGGTGATGACAATCTACAATAGCATGGTAGCTGGAGCAAAGAAGGAGGGAAGGGAGGGGTACTCAATAACCTCAGAGTATAGAGGAGAGAGTGAGGAAAAGTGCATTTCTGAGTGTAAGTTGGCTTCTTTTTGTGGTTGTTTGTAACTCAAGAAAAGCCAGTTTTTTCAGATCTTCTGAAGTTAACCCTAATTAAGACAAATCTCTACATCTCAACAGAATAGTGCCCTTTTCCTGTTGCCTCAATTTAGGGGGGGTCTTCTATAGTTTAGAAATAAGAATAGGAAACTCAACATAAACAGATTTCCTGGAACCTATACATTTCATATGGAGAGAACACTCAGTGACTGTTTACAGTGCAGTAATCATGGGTGCCTCATCTCTCTGGAACAGTGCACAGCGTCCCTGCTGTGAAGCTGCTTGTACTATGAACCCCTGGGTATGTGGATCACCAGCTTTAATGAATAGGAGACTGATTGCTTGATTGCCACAACATTCTGGTTGATGTACATTTGTTCCGTGTGAATTGTTCTGAGGAAAGAAACATTCCTAAAAAGGGGTAAAATTGCCTGGGTAGGCTGAAATAGCAGATGAATTCCAAAAGGCACCTGGGGGACAAGCCCAATCTCCACAGTACATACAATGAGGAGGTCTATACCTTTCCTTTGTAATCTAGGAACACTGCAGGAAAGAACTGAAAAACATCCCACTTGCCTGCTTTTATAATCAATATCCATTACAAGGATGGCAATATATTCATAGAAATTCATGATTAAGATATTTAGGATAACATAATTAAACCTGCAAGAAACCTTTAAGTGGTAGCTAGTCTAATGTACCCTTTGTAAAGATGTGGAAACTGAGTCCCAGAAAAGGAAAGTTTAACTTGTTTACCTCTTCAGGATTATTATACATTTCTCTCCTTCACAATCTATACATTTCTGCCAAACTACACAGATCTTTTCATGCCATTCATTTGCTCCAAAATCTTCTATGGCTACTTATGATCTAAAAAAAACAATTTTAATCTGGCCTTCAGGAACATTCATAATCTTATGTCAGTCTATTGTTCTTGTCTTATCTCATACTACTCTTTACCATTACTCAACACTATAGGCAAAACAGACTATTCCCTATTCCCTGAAATGATTCATGTTTTCCCATCTTTTTGCCTTTGTCCATGCTGTTTTTGTCCCATATGCCTTCCCTCCTTACTTTTTCATTTTCTGATGAACTCTTCCTTATACTTTAAAGCTCAATTCTTCTATAAGACTTCAATTTCTCCTAGAAAGCTTTCTTTAATCATCATTCTCCATCATTCTTGTCATGAATTATTTAATATTTTTGAAAATATTATAATTATCTATGGAAATATCTTACATTGTACTCTAATATTCTATACTATAAACTCCATGAAAACAAGTGTCAAGTCTCATCTAAATTTTGTATCTCTTCCAGCTGCCAGCAATGGTCTGAATCTATTTTAAGTGTTTAATAACTATTTGTTGAATTGATTTGTTGAATTTGTCAAATTCATCAGCTGATTGCCAAATATTCCCCTTCATAAAGTTGATTTAAGATCCATCTCAAAGCAATCTATGCTATTGTATTTATCAAGGAATCATCTATGATCTTAAGAAGTATATGGAAGACAACTGATTGGAGGAGAGCTTTTAATTCTGAATTTGGTTGCGTTGGAACAAATTTTTCTTTCATTCTTTCCTTTTTTTGTGAAGCACTTGGGGTTAAATGACTTGCCTAGGGACACACAATCAGGAAGTGTTAAGTATTTGAGGGCAAATTTGAACTCAGATCCTCCTGACTCCAGGGCTGATGCAGTCATCTAGCTGTTACTAAATACTTTCTTAAAACATCAATTTGCCATACACACAAAAAGACCTTGGATTTTCTGCACTTTTCAATAAATTATATGAAAGAAAATAATTTGTAAAAACCTGTTAAAATAAATCATAAAATTTTTAAAATCAAGTAAGAGAGATGGAAGAAAAATGGGAAAAGAAATGAGTGTCATACAGGAGAATTATGGGAAAAAGTAAACAACATGTAAAGGAAACACAAAAATTAACTGAAGAAAACATTAACTGAAGAAATAATCCTTTAAAAGAGAATAGACTAAATGGGGAAAAATCCATCAAAGAAAATAACTCCTTTAAAAGTAAACTTGGCCAAATAGAAAAGGAGGTATAAAAACTAAATAAGGAAATCATTTCTCAAAAATTAGAACGGGGCAAGTGGACGCTGATGACTATGAGACATCAAGAATCAGTCTAACGAAATCAAAAGACTGAAAAAATAGAAAAAAAAGTAAAATGCCTTATTGCAAAAACAATGGACCTAGAAAATAGATCCACAAGAGATAATTTAAGAATTATTAAAATACCTGAAACATGATCCTCACCCCCCCCCCAAAAAAAAAACCCTGAACAGTATCTTTCAAGAAATCACTAAGGAAAATTGCCCTGATATCTTAGAACCAGAGGGTAAAAGAGTCATTGAAAGAATCCACCAATCACCTCCCAAAAGAGATACCAAAATAAAAACTCCAAGGAATATTATAGCCAAACTCCAGAATTATCAAATCAAGAAGAAAATACTGAAACCTGCAAAAAGAAACAATTCAAATATCAAGGAGTCATAGTCAGGATTACCTAAAATTTAGCAGCTTTTACCATGAAAGATTGGAGGCTTGGAATATAATATTCTGGAAAGCAAAGGAGCTTAGATTACAACCAAGAACAAACTACTCAGAAAAATTGAACATAATCTTTCAGGAGAAAAGATGAATATTCAATAAAATAGGGGGCTTTCAAATTGTCCCAATGAAAATTCCAGAGCTGAACTGAAAATTCAATCTTCAAATACAAGACTCAAGAGAAGCATAAAAAATTAAACAGGAAAAAAAAACTGTTATTCAATAAGATTAAACTGTTTATATTCCTACACAGGAAGATGATATTTGTAACTCCAGAGAAATGTATCTCTATTAGGGCAGTTAGAAGGAGTATATATAGACAGAGACTATGGATATAAGTTGATTTTGATGTAATGATATAATAAAATTAAGGGGTAAAAAAGGATTGTACTGGAAGAAAAAGAAAGGAGGTGGTAGAATATGGTAAATTACATCACTTGAAGACGTGCAAAAAACATTACAGTAAAGGGAAGGAGGGGAGGAGATGTAGTATTTGAATTTTGCTCTCATTGAGTTTGGGTCAAAAGCAGAATAACATATACACTCATTTGGGTGTCAAAATTTATCTTACATTGTAGGGAAATAAGAACAAAAAGGAGAAAGAAAAGATGGGGCTTATATAAGGGAGGGCAGATTGAGGGAGGTGGTGGTCAGAAGCAAGACACTAGTGAAAAAGGACTAGGTGAAAAAAGAGAAAAAAGTATAAATGGGGGGAATAGGATGAAGGGAAATACACAGTAATCATGATTGTGAATGTACTCTTCCATAAAACAGAAGCAGATAACAGAGTGGATTCAAAACCAGATTCTTACAATAGCTTGTTTAAAGGAAACATTTGAAGCAAAGAAACACAACAGAAAAAAGGTAAAAATACCAGAGCAGAGTATATTATGCTTCAGCTGAAGAAAAAACAGAAGTGAATGATAT
Source organism: Myrmecobius fasciatus (assembly GCA_023553655.1). Taxonomy (NCBI): domain Eukaryota; kingdom Metazoa; phylum Chordata; class Mammalia; order Dasyuromorphia; family Myrmecobiidae; genus Myrmecobius; species Myrmecobius fasciatus. Next base: position 381,568 of record JAJPUD010001567.1, read on the forward strand.
TCGGGGGCACAGCCAAGATGGCAGAGTGAAAACGTGACTCTCTGCGTCCTCCTCCAATCTTCTCTCAAACCAACAATAAAATAAGCCTCTGAACTGATCTTTAAGTCAACAAATTCAGAAATATTTGGACACTGCTCTCTGAAGAACTTCATATCAAGTTTGTCTAACTCAGACAGAGGGATAAACAAGTGGACTTGGGTATAGGCCGGAAGTGAGGGTGGGACTCAGCTCAGCTCATCTTGGCAGAAACTCCAAATTCCAAACACCTGGAGTTTATCTGAGGCACTCGGGACACTCTGCCCTGATTGGGGGCAGGTGATCTGGCAGACTTGCCTTGTTTAAGGAGCAATCCCGATTTAGTCCTAGCCCCCACCAGCCCAGCACCTTAAGTTAATTTGCCGAATTGCCCCAGGGAAAAGATTTTTTCCGAGCCTTAAAGAGACATCCATACTGTCTAAAAAAAATGAAGAAGCAAAAGAGAGCTCTCACCATAGACAGCTTTTATCAAGGGAAAGAAGTGATGACCCCAGATCCTGAAGTTCCTTTAGACAAAACCCCAAAGGAAGTTTTTAAGGACCATCACTGGTCGCCTTTTCAAAAGGCCTTTCTGGAAGATTCCATAAAGAACCTCAAAAGAGAGCTGGAGGATAAATGGGAAAATAAATTGAAATCAGTGCAAGAAGGATACAATATCTTGCAAGAAGGTTATGATGCCCTGCAAAAGAGATATGAAGAAGACACCAATTTACTGAAAAATAAAATTAGTCAAGTGGAAAAAGAGTGCAATGAACAAAAAAATTCAATTGGCCAGTTACAAAAGGAGCTTAAAAAGGTAACTGAAGAAAACAACACTTTAAAAATAAGAATTGAACAAATGCAAGTGAATGACTCAATAAGACTTGAAGAATCTGTCAAACAAAAACAAAAAAATGAAAAATTAGAAGAAAATATGAAATATCTCCTAGGAAAAACAATTGACTTGGAAAATAGATCTAGGAGAGACAATCTAAGGATTATTGGACTTCCTGAAAGCCATGATGAAAAAAAGAATCTAAACACTATCTTCCAGGAAATCCTGAAAGAAAATTGCCCTGAGATTGTAGAATCAGAAAGCAAAATCACCATTGAAAGAATTCACCGATCACCTCCTGAAAGAGACCCCAAAATTAAAACCCCAAGGAATATCGTGGCTAAATTTCAGGACTATAGCACCAAGGAACAGATTCTGCTAGCAGCTAGAAAGAAACAATTCAAATACCAAGGATCAATAATTAGAATCACACAGGATCTGTCAGCCTCCACACTGAAGGATCTAAGGTCCTGGAACCAGATATTCCGAAAGGCAAAGGAACTTGGATTACAACCAAGAATAACCTATCCAGCTAGAATGAGCATTATCCTCCAGGGAAGAACATGGTCATT
>JAJPUD010001567.1:383389-401175 GCA_023553655.1 Myrmecobius fasciatus
TTCTAACTGTGAATGTGAATGGGATGAACTCTCCCATAAAGCAGAAGCGGCTATCAGACTGGATTAAAAACCAGAATCCCACAATATGTTGTCTACAAGAAACACATCTAAAACATAATGACACATATAGGATGAAGGTAAACGGCTGGAGCAGAAAATATTATGCTTCATGTGAACAAAAAAAAGCAGGGGTAGCAATCCTTATCTCAGATCAAGTAAAAGCCAAGATAGATCTAATCAAAAGAGATAAGGAAGGAAACTATACTTTATGAAAGGGTACCATAGATAATGTAGCAATGTCAATACTAAATATATATGCACCAAGTGCAATAGCATCCAAATTCCTAGGGGAGAAATTAAGAGAGATGCAAGAAGAAATAAAGAGCCAAACTATACTATCAGGGGATCTCAACCTTGCTCTCTCAGAATTAGATAAATCAAACCACAAAATAAACAAGAAAGAAACTAGGGAGATAAACCAATTGTTAGAAAAGCTAGGTGTGATGTCTATAAAAGAAGTCTCCAGTTTCTCTCCTCTCATTCTCTTCTTAACCTTTATAATCCATCTTCCAATATGATCATTCCATCAAAATTGATCTCTCCAAAGTTATTAATGATCTCTTAGTTGCCATATCCAATGACCTTTTCTCAATCCTAATTCTCTTTGACTTCTCAGCAGCCTTTGACATTGTGGTTCACTCTCTCCTCCTTCTCTGTAATTTTTTGGGACCACACTTTCTCCTGGTTCTCCTCCTACTGTGCCCAACTATGCCTTTGTCTCCTTTACTGGATCATCTTCCAGATCTCTCCCTTTTTCCCTAGATGTTTCTCAGGGTTCTGTGCTGCACTCTTTTCTTCTTCTAAACTACTTCATTCAATAATCTCATGAGTTCCCAGTGATTTAATTACCTTCTTTTTGCTGATGATTCTCAGATCTATCTATAGTACTTCTTCCTTGCCAATGAAATGCATGTTCCTTCTTCATGGAGTTTTCCCTTTCTACTGGTTAATTGTGAATTCCACTGTCCTTTCCATTAATTGTTAAAAACTCCTTTCCTAATTATATGTTCTCCCAATCCTATTTCATATTTACCATTCCTGATGTCTATTGCATCTTTTCATTTTGTCCATAACTTCTTCTCCTAAATAATCCTACATTTTGTCAAAGAGAATGGTCATTGTGAATTCTTCATATGACCAAATTCCAATATGTGGTGTCTACATGAATCTCATCATTTGGTGCTGATCCCCCCCCAAACATTATCTGGAATTAGGAATTGCTACCTTGAACACAGTAGGCACTTAATAAATGTTGATTGATTGATGAAAGGAAAAAGGAAATAATTTTGCCTATATATTTCAGGGATTTAGGCATTCATACTGGAATGGATAGTTGGGCAAACAACACCCTCTGTAATTCAAACTCCTAGTTGGGTCAGAAAAGGCAAAATCTCTAGCATGGCTAGACTAAAGTTTGGGAAACTCCAATTATGCAGTATTTTTATCTTCCCCTAAAATCACTGCTTCTCTCTTGGGTTAAAGCAAGAGCTCTTTTCTCTCTCTCTCTCTCTCTCTCTCTCTCTCTCTCTCTCTCTCTCTCTCTCTCTCTCTCTCTCTCTCTCTCTCTTTTTCTCAAGATCTTATTTGCTCCTTTTTACATTCAGTGAGAAATCCACACTCTTATGGTCCTGCCTGCACTGGGTACTAACCTAAGCCTCCTCTCCACTCAGCTTCCTTTCTTCCATAGGTCCCTATTCTCCTTTTGATGTTGTCATCCTGTGCCACAGACACCTAATCCCTTAAGAACTGAAATGTCAGTCCACATGCTTGAAATTTAAAACTTGGGATATGTCATTTTTAGGTAGGTGGGCTTGAGCATACTGGAAAGTATAAGTTTGTTTTTATCTGACCTTATTCCATCAACTCTTAATGTTGCCTTGTTCAGGCTATACCTGAACAACAATCCCTTCTCCAACATTCCTGATACCTGCCCATCTGCCTTTTGTCTGAGTAGTTTGAATATCAGGGGGCACACTCTCTTCTTAGGAAGAATATTCATGCATTTATTCAACAAAGTCAAGGTCACCTTGACCTTTCTCTTATCAATGGACTTCTATGACTCTGGAAGAAAGAGTGAGGCTGACAACTTTGTACCTCACTTAATACAATTCATGTGCAAGTCAAGACATCACCTTTATGGTGTCATTGTTCCTCTTCAAAAAATGAAGTGAATAATAACTTCAACAAACAATTCTGATGGGGAAGAAAAAGAGGAACTGTTTAAAGAAATTTACATGGCTATATTGGGAGCCCATGAAAGACATTCGATTTTTCTCCAGAGAGATATACAGACAGATAAAGAGATGAATACAAGGACAGACAATGAGATGAATGCAAAGTGTTGCTAGTCCTTTTAGAATATTGTGGAAAATGCTAAAGCCAGAAGAGTTTGAGTCTAAAGTACTCAAAAGGGACTTTGGGGGATTTTTTAAACTATGTTGATGGCAAGAGGAAGAAAGAACTAAATTATTTTCTTCTGTTCTCTCAAGAAGAATGATCTTTAAACTGGGAAGAATGGAACAAAAATGATTCACATAGAGCTGAAACCCAGGATAAGTGAAAAAAATAAGAAAACATCTAACTGCTTTTAATGAGTTCGTGTCACCAAGACCAGAAAAGCTACAATCTCAGGGTACTCAAAGAACTGGCTGCTATCCATGGTTTTTGAAAAATCATGGAAAGCTAGAGAGATGCTGTGGGTCAGGAACTAGGCAGATGTGCAATTTGAAAAAAAAGGAGAAGCAGCAGTGTAGAGTTTTCAAACTGTAGGCTAGTGAGCTAGACTTTAATTCCTGGCAAAATTCTCAGATATATTATATAAGGCATGATTTGTGAACACATGGAAAGAAAAATGGTAATTATTAAAACTCAGAATAATTCCATCAAGACAGACTATATTAAACTGATTTCCTTTTCTTTATCAATAGAATTACTAGACTGGTGGATCAAGAGGATAATGGAGACATATTCTAACTAGATTTTAAAAAGGAATTTTCCAAAGTTTTTCATGGTATCTTTGTGGATAATATTAAGGATGACTTAGCTAGGAGCAAAGTTAAGTAAAATAATGTATGAATGTTATATGAATATTATATAAAAATATAATTTATAATGATTAGACACCCTCTCCCCCAAAAAAGTGATTAATGGATTTTTATCAGCCTGAAGGGAGGTTACCAACAGAGTATATCAGGGATCTGTCTTTCCCTCTCTCCTATTAAACATCTTTAATCAATGACTTGAATCAAAACTCATAGATCATGAGTATTATTTATAAGGTGTTCCCAAATTCTTGGGTACAGTTTTAAATTATGTATTATTATATGTGTTATCACAGGTGGTATTATTCCCATTTCAGAGATGAGGAAACTGAAGCAAAGACAGAATAAATAGCTCACCCAGAGTCCTATGTTGCTGAGATTGGATTTAAAGTTAATTATCTTCCTGACCACAAATCCAATACTCCATTCACAGTTCCATGCTAGGAAAGTATAAAATGCTTCAGTGCAGATACTATCTTATATATCCCTCGCCTCCCACATTGCTGGTCACTTGGTCATTTAATAAAGCTTGTTGATTGATTGAGTTGTTCTAATTTTAAAAGTTAGTAACTGTCCTTGGATTCCAACTCCAAATCAAAGTCCAGGACCACATTGCATTGTTTCTAATGAGCTTCATTTTAAGGAATTAGGTATTATTAGTCAGGGGAGACTTGCTAGGGAGGAGAAGGTATGAAATCTGTTCCCAAATATTTGAAGGATGACTATGTATAAAAAGGGTTAAACTTGTTCTGTTCAGCCCCAGAGGGGAGAACTCAGCATGGATAGAAGATATCCACAAACTGGTTTTTGGCTCAATAAGGAAGAAATTCTTAACAACAGAAGACATAAAAAATGGAATAAGTTGTAATTGGGAAGTAGCACATTTCCTATTCCTGGAGGTTTTCAAGTGGAGACTGAATAACTCACTTATTGGCCACTTGTATAAAGGTTTCCTTTTCAAGCCCAGGGACATTAGCACTTACAAAAGCATGAAGAGCAGATAAAATACCTTGCAAGCAGCTTGCTGTGCCATACTGGTAATATTATTGTATATGTGATTTTCAGCTAATACATAAGTAGGATGATCACAATCTTGCTTCTCTTTAGCAATTTGAGTGATTGGCAGTTAGTCCAGCCTCAGTAAGCCTTTGGAGGCTCAGCTGCACTGTTTGGGAGTTCCACAGAATCTCAGAAGAAGGGACTTCATGGGCCAATTAATCTAATCTATACATAAACAAGAATCCCTTGTATAAATTGTTCATAAGTGATCATTTGGCTTTTACCACAGGAAAACCCAAGGTGACCAATTCCACTTTTATTGGAAGTTTTTCATTATATTAAATATAAATTTCTTTACAATTTCTTCCCATTACCCTAATTTTGCCCTTTGGGACCAAAGGGACCAATTGTATTCCCTTTTCCACAAAAGAAACTTTCAAATAGTTGAAGTCTGGATAAATTTCTCCTAAGTATTCTCTTCTTAAACATTTTCAATTTGTTCAATTGCATTTATTTCTCAATTTGATTTGGGTTTCTTTGTAGTGACAATTCAAGTTTTCTAGTTCTTTAAAAGCTAGTAAATTGGTATGTTATTGAGTATCCATAAGCATTTATTACATGTCTAATGCTGGACACTATGTTGAGCACTGAGCATACAAAAAGAAACAAAAGGCCATTTTTGCCATCAAGAAGTTCACATTCTGATTTCGGAGACAGTATACAAATAGTTACATACAAAAAAAATCTGTTTTCAGGATAAACAGGAAATAATAGGGAAATTTGGAAGGAAGGAGGGTTTCAGAGGAAAGATGACAAGTTCAGTTTTGGATATGTTAAGTTTTAAGTTTAAGATGTCTATTGACAACCCCATTTGAGATGTCTGTTAGTCAATTTTAAGTGTGAAACTGGAGGTTATAAGAGAGAGAACTGGATAAATAGATTTGAGAATCATGGAGATAATATAGTATTGAAGGAGAAGAAAAGAGAGCCCAGAACAGAACTCTGTAGGACATGTGTGGTTAATGGACAAGACCAAGATGAATATCCAACAAAGGAAACTGAAAAGAAATAGTCAGATAAGTGGGGAAAGAACCAGGAAAGAATAGTGTCCCAAAAACCTAGAGTGAAGTGAGAGTATCAGAGAGAAGAAGGTGATCAAAAGAAGGTGTCAAAGAATGCAAAAAGATCAAGAAAATGGATAATTGAGAAAAGGCCATTAGATTTTGTCAATTAAGAGCTTATTGGTTAGACTTTAGAAAAGGAAGATGGAGCCAGTATGGATTCATCTACAAATCATATTTACTAATGCTATTTACTTTTTTTAAAGATACTTAGACAAATAATCCATATTCCAAACCCAACTTTGAAATTTGGTATTTGGCAAAATCACCTAATGTCTTTGAATCTCAATTTCTTCTCCAGTTACATGGTCATAATAATAGCTCTGGTGCCTCCTTCACAGTGCTATTATGAGGAGAGAACAAATTAATTTATGTGAAAAATTTCTTTAAAATCTGAAGGTGCTATATACATGTTAATTATTTATGAAGGGAGCTATTTTTTGGGATTTGATTCTAACTACTGTGGAGGAACTATTGGATGAATGATAAATGATGAAGACTTTTGGAATCAGTGACTGTGCCATTCTAGAATTTTTAATAGAAAAGTAGAGAAAGTGAAATAGGTGACAGGCATAACCTGAAACATCATAACTATCAGTGGAGTAGATTTTATTTTTTAAGCTTTTATTGGTTTTATTGTAAGTAACTATTATTTCTTTTCTCTCCTTCACACTTCTTTAATCTCAGTTGAAAAAGGGAAAATCAAACCCTTGTAACAAATGCAAAGTCAAACAAAATAGATTTCCATATTGGCTATATCAAAAAATGAATCTCTTATTCTGAATCTTGAGTCCATCCAAGTAATATGCTTCCTCATTAGTCTTCTGAAACTAGGATTTGTTACTGACTTAAAAGAATGTCTTTATAATGTGTTGTTACGGTACAAACTGTTTTCCTGATTCTGGTTGTTTCACTCCACATCAGTTCATATGTCTCGACAGGTTTCTCTGAAATCATCACTTTCATCATTTTTTACAGTACAATATTTTTCTGGATTTATGTGCCAAACTGACTTGGCCACTCCCTAATTGATGGTTTCCCCTGCTCTTAGTTTCTTTGTTCTTTGTCACTCAAAAAGAGTTGCTAAAATATTTGTGTACATATGGGTTCTCTTTAACCATTTTGAGGGATATACCTTAATGGTATCATTGGTTCTCAGTATATATACACAGAGAGGTTAAACCACTTTGCCCATAGTCACAAAGCTGGGAAGAGGTAGGGACCAAGATTCAACTCTTCTGACTCCAAATACTTTTACTGCCCCACACTATTCAGATAATAATAGATTTAGATCCAGAAATGGATTTAAGGCCAGTTCTCTAGTCCACTCACATTTTACAGATCAGGAAAATGAGACCCAGAAATGTTAAATGGCCACATATATTAGAAGTGACAGAAAGTCCTTTTATTCTAAAACCAAATACTCTCTCTACTCCCCCTCCCCCAACCCCCACCACATTGCCACCAATTTTTCATAAGATCACAGGCTCCTAGGATTTAAAACTGGAAAAAAGGTAGGGAACATCTATTAAAATTTAACTAAAACCTCAAATGGGCTATTAATATTTTAAATGGAGACAGCCCCAGCTTAATTGAGGCAAGATATGAAAACTTTTTCCAGGCTCCAAGGACTTTTTGTTGTTGTTGAAAAGTCCTTAGAAGAAGAATTTACCAGAGAGAACCACGTACCTCAGTCACAAGAGAAAGACTTGGTTCCTATAGAACTACGCAGAAATGAGCCAGCTTTGAAAGGAAACAAAGAAAAAAAATGTTCACAGAAACAGCTTGTGATTGAAACCAACTCCACCCCCATCTAAGGGAGATGCTGACCTCATCCCCAGCAACATCTCCATGACTAATTGCTGACAATTAGGCTGAGCCTCCTTCCAGATCTTCTTTTCCATCAAGGGAGCAACAGAAAACCTTCCTCCATGGCCCAGTCCCAATGCATTTAGGAGGGCTTATAGGACTTGTTAATTATACAATTCACTTTCACAAAAGGCAAAAATTACACATGTGGTCGTTTGCTCATCCCTATTTTGTTCTCCTTTGCATTACAAGTAGGCACAATCAACAGATGGCTTTTTTCCAGTTTGAATGAGAAGAGATCATCTAAGATACCTTATCTTTCCAACTCTTTAGCAGTCCTGCTATTAGGAAAGGAAAAGCTTTATAGGATTCTTCTAGGGCAGAGCCATGGAATCTCAGAGGTGTAAGACATCTAAAAGGTACCTTGTCTAATATGGGAGCAAGCAGGAATCTAAGATCAAGGATTTAGAGCTAGAACATACCATAGAGATCCTCAATTCCAATTCCTTTATTTCAGACTGGGAGCATGGAGAGAGAAAATGGCCCATTATATCCTGTTCATCTTTCTCATTCCATCCAGTCATTCACCTTGGGCATTTCACTGTCTGCTTCCCTCTTAGGACTTGCCCATATTATTCCCACCTGAATAGCAGCCATCCAGACTGATCCTCCAGAGACCATGTCCCTTTCTATGGAAATCCTCTCAGCTTTGGAATTGCTTTAGGACTGAGTAATTCTGTTTGGTGATTGAAGGAAGTCCCCAAACCCCAAACTAATCAGCCCCAAACCATAGGCCATCTAGATGACCACATCAGACATACTGACATCTGCCCTACCACTCTGTGCTAACTACCTCAACATCCCCCTAATCCCCCCACCTCTTTGCACCTCTTGCTCCAAAGAAATCAATACTACTAGTGCTATCTAAAAGGGCATGAAAGTCAATTGCCCTGTGAGTTTACTCACCACCTCCATCATCTCCCGGACCAAAACTCCCTTCCCTGGCCTTGTATTTCCCATATGTGTTATTTCCAGTTGTTAGAAAATGAATTCCTTAAGAGTAGACACTGTTTTATTTTTGTGCCTGAATAGTCAACACCTAGCACAGCCCTTGGCATAGAGTAGATGCTTAACAAACGTTTTTATCATTAATTCCTTGTCCAAGGTTGTATAAGTAGAAAGTAGCAGAGTCAGGATGCAAAACCTTATCTTCTGACTCCAAATGCATTGTTCTTTCTATTCCCCTGCCAGTTCTCAGGGTTGGAAGGGATGCCTATGGTAGGACTCTCTGTTTTAATCTATACCTGAAAAACTATCCCTCTACCACATCTCCAGTCATTGAGCATCTGGTTTGTGCTTGAAAGTCCAGGGACAGTACTCTTTCCACTGGTCCATGCTGCCTTCATTTAGCAATTTGATGTTCTTTGGGATAGCTCTAATTGCTAGAAAGCATTTCTTTTAAATTTTGTGTTTCTTTTAAATCAGGTGGAAATTGCCCTCTGTGAGATTTCAACACATTTTCCTAATTCTATCTTTCACAATCAAGACAAAAAGTCTAATCTTCCTCCCACTACATTTTATCCCTCATACATATAAAACTAGAGGTGAGAGATCAATAGCAAGCTCTCTTCCTCTAGGGATGTTTCACTCACTAAATGGTGAGGATCTGTCTTACTACATCACTACTTTGTGAGCCATCAGAATCAAGCTGATTACCTGGGAAAATGACAAGAGAAGAAATTCCATGAGCATCCATGCAATCCACCATGAACCATTCCATGCAGATATAAAATTAAATTCAGAAGAATAAACTTGTTTTCAATGACTTTGACTTACACTTATCTAAGTGACTTGACCCTCAGTTTCATATTGTCAAAAGTTGCTGGAAAGATGGCAACATAAATGCACAATGCAGCAAAAAGAGGAATGTTTGGCTTCCAGGGATTTGGGTTTGAATAACAACTCTGCTCACCATCTTGAGGAGGTCTCTTTGGGCCAGATAGAATGTGGCATGAATTGTCAGCTAAAGCCACTGTATTGGTTCATTTTGTTTGGTTGTTTTTCTTTGAAGATCCCCTGCATGGGGGTGAGGGGAATATGTCTGAAAATTACTGTGATGTAAAAGCAAAGACAGCAATAAAACCATATATTGATATATACATATATATATACACATATAAAATTAGAGATATAATATATGCTTTAAGAGTTTATATATATTTGTACATATGTGTGTGTATGTATTTGTATAAATTAGATCACATATGTATAAACTAGACCATATATGTATAAATTCTATGTATGTGAATATTTGTGTATAATATATGTGGAGAAAAACATCCAAAGAAACAGACAGAGATGGCAACATACAGATTGAGAGGCAGACAGAGGGAGGGGGGAGAGACAGAGAGAGAGAAAGAGAGAGAGGGAGGGAGGGAAGGAGGGAAAGAGAAGGAGAAAGAAAGGGAGAAAGAGACAGGGGGAGAGGGAGACAGAGAGGAGAGAAAGGGATGGGGGAGAAAGACAGACAGAGACAGAGAGAGGGGGGGAGAAAGAGAGAGAGAGAGAGAGAGAGAGAGAGAGAGAGAGAGAGAGAGAGAGAGAGAGAGAGAGAGAATTTAAAAGATTTTTGTATTTTTAGGATATTGAGAAGGTGGGAGAGATGTTCAGTAGCCCTAATAACACAGTACTACATATATTTTATGAAAATGAGAAGCATGACTGTGAAACACTGGGTACCATTTGTTAATGGTTCTGGGAAAGAACTTTCCAAGTCATCAGATCTCAGCATATTGAAGGTGAAGGGAGCTTTAGAGAACATTTAGTCCCCTATTTCACAGAAACAACTATGAGTCTGGCACCCAGAAGCGGTAATGCGAACTATGCCCTCCAGGGAGTTCACACCCTTTCTAGACAGGTCAGTGGATGGTCTCCAGATGTTGGTGACTCCCCATTTCTTGCAGAATAAAACAAACTCCTCACTTAGTACTTAAAATACCTCACAATCTGCCTCTAACCTATCTTTCCAGGCTGATTATTCTTTATTCCTCATTACACATTTTATATTCCAGACAAACTGGCCTCCTTGTCATTTTGTGACTAAGATACTCCTCCAATTCTTTCCCTTTATCCATGCTTGTTGGAAGGCTTCCAATCTCACCTCTACTTTTTAGACCCCCTCCCACTTCTCTTTAAAAGGCTCAGCTAAATGCTGACTTCCTTTAAGAGCCTTTTCTAGATTCCCTTGGATTTAAATACCTCCCCACCCTTAGGAAGTTATTGTCTGTTTATTTTGCACAAATAGTATTTATTTATCAGTGATCAGGTTGGGTCTTCCCAGTAGATTAAGACCCTTGAGGGCAGGGACAGTCTCCCTTTTGCAGTTGTATCTCCATCAAATAACACAGTGTCCCCTTGTAAAAGGCACTTAATAAATACTTATTGAATGACTGATTGATACACAAGAAAAACACTGCAGCCCAGAAGAACTGCACCCATACTGTGGATGTGTGTATGAAAGCAGTCTTGTCTTCAGAAAATCTTTGTATGTTAAGTTTTATGAGAAACCAAATATAGCAGAGAGGAAGAGGTTGGTGAAAGGAGATACCCCTGGGAAATTACCCGTGGCAAACTCATGGACTTAAAGTGTTTATTTATCTTTCCTGTGGGGCAAGATTCATATGCTGGACTCATTTCCTTATTTGTGAAATGGGGATAATAACACAAGTTATCTGCCTCTAAGAGCTGTGGAAAAAATGGTTTTATGTAAATAAGCATAATTGTTTCTGTTATAACTAAAATTGTTCTAATTATTATTATTTTTTTTTTTTTTTGCTGAGGCAATTGAGGTTAAGTGACTTGCCCAGGGTCACACAGCTAGGGAATGTTAAGTGTCTGAGACCAGATTTGAACCCAGGTCCTCCTAACTTCAGGGCTGGTGCTCTATCCACTACACCATCTAGCTGCCCCTCTAATTATTATTATTGATAATAACCACAGTACTGAAGTTTAAATTAATATTATTCAGTAGTTTGGAAGGGTTAGAAACCTTTGGAGAAGCTTTGTTGGCTATATTACCCAAAGCAAAATATCCCAAGTGATCTGAACATTGTATTTTTGCTCATTAAACACACACACACACACACACACACACACACACACCCCACTAACTCCTCTTCAAATTTCCCTATTTCTCAGTCTATAAACATTTATTAAGAACCAGACACTGTGCTAAATGTTGAAGATATAAAAAAGAAGCAAAAGACAGCTCTGCCATAATTTTCCCTGTAGCCTGGCACATAGTAAGCACTTAATAAATGCTTGATGACTAAATGACTCCAGTCCCAATGGTATAACCCCAAGCACTGTAGTCATTGTGGATTTTTTCCCATTCCCAAATCCAGTTTAATGACCAAATCCAATTAATTGTTCCTTCATAATATCTCCTGAAACTGATTCCTCCTTTTCATTTTCATTGTTATCATTTCATCACCTGATGGTCAGACTAGTCCAACAGTAGAACTTCAAGCTAGTTTCTCAGTCTCCAATCTCTCCTCATTCTGATTTATTCTTTACATCTCTGCCAGATTAATTTTCCTTAAATAAACTTTCCATAGTATTCTTCTGTGTAAAAGCCTCTGCAAAGACAGACAGACAGACAGAGACAGAGAAACAGAGAAACACACAGAGAGGCAGATACAGAGACAGCAAAAGACAGAGAGAGAGACAGACAGAGAGAGACTCACACATGCACACACAAACATACATAAACGGAGCTTTGCTAAACTTGTCTGTCTTGCTGTACTGGAATCTTTCCTCAGAAATAATAACAATATCTTCTCTGAGTAATAACCATGTTGTCCTTCTGAAACTACAAAACTCCTCAGCCATGCATACTTTTTCTAATCGTTTATTCAACAAACATGGGACCCCTTCTGCTAATGGCACTATGACCAGCCAACCAGCCAATCCCATTTAATCTGATTCCAATTTTCATAAGATTACGCATTATTTGTATGATACTGGTAGGGAATTAATAGAAATGCACTTTCAGCATAACACATAAATGCCATTTGGGGCTTATAAGGTAGATAGAGGTCATTTAAGCCCAAATCCTTCATTTAAAATTTTTTTCTTCAAATAATGAAATTCTATTTTATCTTTCCTAATTCTCACTATCCCCCTTGAAAAATAAAACAAAGCAAATATGTATAGTAAAACAAAACAAATTCCTGAATTGATCATGAACAAAATATACATTTGAAATTGTACTCAAAGTTCATCACCTGTTAGAAAGATATCATGTTTTATCATGTGTATTTTGGAATCAGTGACTGGTCATTGCATTATTAAGAATTCTTAAGATTTTAAAAAGTTATCTGTCTTTACAATGTTGTTATTGTATAAATTTTATAAAATTATTTATTATAAATTGCATAAATTATTGAATAAACTTTACCAATTCTGCTCATTTTCATCTTAAGTTCATACAAATCTTCCAAGATTCACAACATCATTTCATATAAGTCTTCCTAGGTTTCTCTGAAACCATCCCTTTTCTTATTTCATATATTACAATATTGCCTATATGTCTATATGTCATAATTTGTTCAGCCTTTCGCCAGTTGATCACCATCCTCTTAGTTTCCATTGTCCTAATAATGACATTGCTGGGACAAAGGGTATATAGTTTGGTAATTTGGGGGGTATATTTCCAAATTACTTTTCAGAATGGCTGGACTAGTTTACAGATCTATTAATAGTACATTAATGATCCTGTTTTCCTAAACATTTGTCATTTTTGTTTTTCATCAACTTTGCCCAATCTGGTGGGTGTAAAGTAGAACCTCAGAGTTGTCTTACCATGAATTTTCTAATTATTAGTGATTTGAAGCATCTGGTTATTGATAACTTGGGATTGTTTTCTTAGAAAACTGCCTGCTTTTATCTTTTGCCTATCAGTTGGGGGATGGCTCTTGTCCAAATTTAAAGCTAATCCATTAAATATACATACATACATGTGTATATATGTATATGTATATATGTGTATATAACTTGGAAATGATATATTTGCCAGAGAAACTTGATACAAAAAATTTCCCCTAGGTATCTGCCCCCTTCTAATTTTCAACGCAATTTGTTTGTGTCAAAACTTTAATTTTATATAATCAAAATTGTTCATTTTACTTTCTATGATCCTTTCTATTCCTTATTTGATCATTTGTCTTTTCTCCAAAAATCTGAAAGATAATTTCTTCCTTGCTCTATAATATGTTCATGTTACCCTTTATGTATCCACTTGGAGCTTATCTTCCTGTATGGTATGAAATATTTGTCTAAACATAATTTCCGCCATGTTGTTTTCCAGTTTTCCCTGTAATTTTTGCTGATCCACTATTTTTTTTTCTTTTTGCTGAGGCAATTGGGGTTAAGTGACTTGCCCAGGGTCACACAGCTGGGAAGTGTCTGAGACCAGATTTGAACTCAGGTCCTCCTGACTTCAGGGCTAGTGCTCTAACCATTGCACCACCTAGCTGCCCGATCCACTATTTTTTTAAACTTTTATTTTCAAGATATATGCATAGATAATTTTCTTTCTTTTTTTTATTAAAGCTTTTTATTTGTATAACATATGTATGGGTAGATCCCCAGCACTGTTCTTTACAAAGCTTTCCATTACAAATTTTACCCCCAGTCCACGCCCCTCCTCTAGATGGCAGGAAGTCCACTACATGTTAATAATGTTGAAATGCTTGACAAGTTATGCAAGAAAAATCCTATCTACAAGAAAAAAATAAAATCAGAGAAAGGTAACACAATGCAAGCAAATGTCAATAGAGATCATGAAAATGTTACGTTGTGGTCCATATTTCATATCCCTCTCTCAGGGTGTATGTGGTTTTCTTCAGTGAACATTTGGAACTGGTTTGAGACAATTCTTTGTTGCAGAGAGCCATGTCCATCAGAATTGATCATCATGTAATATTGTTGTTGCTGTGTATGATAATCTCCTGGTTCTGCTCGTTTCACTCAGCATCAGTTCATGCAAGTCCCTCCAGGCCTCTCTGAAATCGTCCTGCTGGTCGTTTCTTACAGAGCAATAATATTCCATAACATTCATGTACCATAATTTATTCAGCCACTCTCCAATTGATGGGCATCCCTTCAGTTGTAAGTTTCTAGCCACTACAAAAAAGGGCTGCCACAAACATTCTTGCACATGTGGGTCCCTTTCCCTCCTCTAAGATCTCTTTGGGATATAGGCCCAGTAGAAACACTGCTGGGTCAAAGGATATGTACAGTTTGACAACTTTTTGAGCATAGCTCCAACTTGCTCTCCAGAATGATTGGATCCGTTCACAGTTCCACCAACAATGTATCAGAGTCCCAGTTTTCCCACATCCCCTCCAAAATTCATTGTTATCTTTTCCTGTCATTTTAGCCAATCTGACAGGTGTGTAGTGGTACCTCAGAGTTGTCTTAATTTGCATTTCTCTGATCAATAGTGATTTGGAGCAACTTTTCATATGACTAGAGATGGTTTTAATTTCATCATCTGAAAATTGTCTGTTCATATCCCTTGACCACTTATCTATTGAAGAGTGGCTTGAATTCTTATATATATGAGACAATTCTCTATATATTTTAGAAATGAGGCCTTTATCAGAACCATTAAATGTAAAGATGGTTTCCCAATTTGATGCTTCCATCCTAATCTTGTCTGCATTTGTTTTATTTGTACAGAAAATTTTTAACTTAATATAATCAAAATTATCCATCTGGTGTTCAATTATTTGGACATAAATTTATTCCATCTCCACAGGACTGAGAGATAAACTATATTACGTTCCTCTAACTTGCTTACAAAGTCCCTCTTTATATCTAGATCATGAACCCATTTAGATCTTATCTTGGTATGTGGTGTTAGGTATGGGTCAAGCCCTAATTTCTTCCACACTAGTTTCCAATTTTCCCAGCAGTTTTTGCCGAATAGTGAGTATTTATCCCAAAGGCTGGGGTCTTTGGGTTTATCGAACACTAGATTGTTAAGGTTATTGCCTAGGTTGTCCTGATAACCTATTCTGTGCCACTGATCGACTGCTCTAATTTCTTAGCCAGTACCAAATGGTTTTGATGACCGCTGCTTTATAATATAGTTTTAGATCTGGTACAGCAAGGTCACCTTCATTTGCCTTTTTTTTCATTAATCCCCTTGAAATCCTTGACCTTTTGTTCTTTCAAATGAACTTTGCTACTATTTTTTCTAGATCTGTAAAATACTTTCTTGGGAGTTTGATTGGTATGGCACTAAATAAGTAGATTAGTTTGGGTAGTATTGTCATTTTTATTATGTTCGCTCTGCCTACCCATGAGCACTTAATATTTTTCCAATTGATTAGGTCTGATTTTATTTGTGTGGAAAGTGTTTTGTAGTTTAGTTCGTATAGTTTCTGACTTTTCCTTGGCAGATAGATTCCCAAATATTTTATCCTATCATCTGTTATTTGGAATGGAATTTCTCTTTGTATCTCTTGCAGCTGAATTTGTTGTTAATATATAAAAATGCTGATGATTTATGTGGATTAATTTTGAATCCTGCCACTTTGCTAAAGTTGTGAATTGTTTCTAGTAGTTTTGTAGTTGAGTCTCTAGGGTTCTCTAAGTATAACATCATGTCATCTGCAAAGAGTGATAATTTGGTTTCTTCATTACCTACTCTGATTCCTTTTATCTCTTTTTCTTCTCTTATTGCTAAAGCTAACATTTCTAATACAATATTAAATAGTAATGGTGACAGTGGGCAGCCTTGTTTCACTCCTGATCTTATTGGGAATGGTTTTAGTTTGTCTCCATTACATATGATGCTTGCTGATGGTTTTAAATAGATGCTACTGATCATTTTAAGGAAAAGCCCATTTATTCCTATATTCTCTAGTGTTTTTAAAAAGAAAGGGTGTTGGATTTTATCAAATGCTTTTTCTACATCTATTGAGATAATCATATGGTTTTTGTTAATTTGGTTATTAATATAATTAATTATGCTGATAGTTGTCCTAATATTGAACCAGCCCTGCATCCCTGGTATAAATCCTACTTGGTCATAGTGTACTATCCTGGGGATGACTTTCTGTAATCTCATTGCTAATATCTTATTTAAAATTTTTGCATCAATATTCATTAGGGAAATTGGTCTATAGTTTTCTTTCTCTGTTTTCACCCTACCTGGTTTAGCTATCAGTACCATATCAGTCTCATAGAAGGAATTTGGCAGTATACCTTCTGTCCCTATTTTCTCAAATAGTTTGTGTAGTATTGGAATTAATTGTTCTTTGAATGTTTGGTAGAATTCACATGTAAATCCATCTGGCCCTGGAGATTTTTTATTAGGGAGTTGGTTAATAGCTCGTTCTATTTCTTTTTCTGATATGGGGCTATTTAAATAATTTATTTCCTCTTCTGTTAACCTGGGCAATCAATATTTTTGTAGATATTCCTCCATTTCATTTAGATTATCAAACTTACTGGCATAAAGTTGGGCAAAATAACTCCTAATTATTGCTCTAATTTCCTCTTCATTGGAGGAAAGTTCTCCCTTATCATTCTTGAGACTAACAATTTGATTTTCCTCTTTCCTTTTTCTTATCAAATTAAGTAAAGGCTTATCTATTTTGTTGGTTTTTTCGTAGAACCAACTCTTAGTTTTATTTATTAACTCAATAGTTTTCTTATTTTCAATTTTATTAATTTCTCCTTTTATTTTTAGAATTTCCAATTTGGCATTTAATTGAGGGTTTTTAATTTGTTCTTTTTCTAGTTTTTTTTAATAATAAGCCCAATTCATTGATGTTTTCTTTCTCTATTTTATGCAAATAAGCATCTAGAGATATAAAATTGCCCCTTATAACTGCTTTGGCCGTATCCCACAAATTTTGGTATGTTGTCTCCTTATTGTCATTCTCCTGGATGAAATTATTGATTGTGTCTATGATTTGCTCTTTCACCCATTCATTCTTCAGGATTAGATTATTTAATTTCCAATTAACTTTTGGTTTATTTTCTCCTGGCCTTATATTGCATGTGATTTTTATTGCATCATGATCTGAAAAAGATGCATTTACTATTTCTGCCTTTCTGCGTTTGATTTTGAGGTTTTTATGCCCTAACACATGGTCAATTTTTGTATAGGTTCCATGGACTGCTGAGAAAAAAGTAAACTCCCTACTGTCTCCATTCAACTTTCTCCATAGATCTATCATACCTAGCTTTTCTAACAATTGGTTTATCTCCCTAGTTTCTTTCTTGTTAATTTTGTGGTTTGATTTATCTAATTCTGAGAGAGCAAGGTTGAGATCCCCCACTAGTATCGTTTGGCTGTCTATTTCTTCTTGCATCTCTCTTAATTTCTCCCCTAGGAATTTGTGTGCTATTGCACTTGGTGCATATATATTTAGTATAGATATTGCTACATTATCTATGGTACCCTTTCATAAAGTATAGTTTCCTTCCTTATCTCTTTTGATTAGATCTATCTTGGCTTTTACTTGATCTGAGATAAGGATTGCTACCCCTGCTTTTTTTTGTTCACCTGAAGCATAATAGGTCCTGCTCCAGCCTTTTACCTTCATCCTATATGTGTCACTATGTTTTAGATGTGTTTCTTGTAGACAACATATTGTGGGATTCTGGTTTTTAATCCAGTCTGATATCTTCTTCTGCTTTATGGGAGAGTTCATCCCATTCACATTCACAGTTAGAA
>JAJPUD010001567.1:406175-416923 GCA_023553655.1 Myrmecobius fasciatus
CTTCTGCTTTATGGGAGAGTTCATCCCATTCACATTCACAGTTAGAATAACTAATTCTTTATTTCCTGCAATCTTATTTACCCAAGTTATGTTTTCCCCTTTCCTTTCCCCTTTCTCCCTTCCCCCCTCCTCAGTACTTTGCTTTTGATGACCCCCTCCCCCAAACAATACTCCACCCTTTAGATCCCCTCCCCCTGTTTTTACTCCTTTCCCCTGATTCTTCTATTTTCCCTTCTATTAGTTTGTCCCTTACTTTTCCTCCTTTCCCTCCCACTTCCCTCTAGCAACAGACAAGTTTCTATGTGAAATCAAATGTCTGATATACACTTTTAGAGCCCAACCTGATGAGAGTAAGATTTACACAATGCTCATCTCCCTCCCCTCTTTCTCTCAATTATATTAGGTTTTCTTTGCCTCTTCAAGTGATTTTACCTTGTTTTTACCTCCTTTTTTTTTTAGATCTTATTTTACCACTTTTTCCCTCTTTTCCCCAGTATGACAACCTTTCCCCCTCTAGTTCTCTTTTTCATATTATCAAAGTAATATCTAGTTAATTATACCCCCAACCTTAAATATCCCCCTAGTAAAAACAAAGTTCTCAAGAGTCCTTTCCTTTTTACCTTTTTATGCATCTCTTGAGTTCTGTGTTCGGATGTCGAATTTTTTGTTCAGATCCGGTCTTTTCATTAGAAATAGGTGAAATTCACCTATATCATTGAATGACCATCTCCTTCCCTGGAGGATAATGCTCATTCTAGTTGGATAGGTTATTCTTGGTTGTAATCCAAGTTCCTTTGCCCTTCGGAATATCTGGTTCCAGGCCCTTCGATCCTTCAATGTGGAGGCTGACAGATTGTGTGTGATTCTAATTATTGATCCTCCGTATTTGAATTGTTTCTTTCTAGCTTCTAGCAGAATCTGTTCCTTGGTGCTATAGTCCTGAAATTTAGCCACAATATTCCTTGGGGTTTTAATTTTGGGGTCTCTTTCAGGAGGTGATCGGTGAATTCTTTCAATGGTGATTTTGCCTTCTGATTCTACAATCTCAGGGCAGTTTTTTTTCAGGATTTCCTGGAAGATAGTGTTTAGATTCTTTTTTTCATCATGGCTTTCAGGAAGTCCAGTAATCCTTAGATTGTCTCTCCTAGATCTATTTTCCAAGTCAGTTGTTTTTCCTAGGAGATATTTCATATTTTCTTCTAATTTTTCATTTTTTTTTGTTTTTGTTTGACTGATTCTTCAAGTCTTATTGAGTCATTCACTTGCATTTGTTCAATTCTTATTTTTAAAGTGTTGTTTTCTTCAGTTACCTTATTAAGCTCCTTTTGTAACTGGCCAATTGAATTTTTATGTTCATTGCACTCTTTTTCCACTTCACTAATTTTATTTTTCAATAAATTGGTGTCTTTTTCATATCTCTTTTGCAGGGCATCATATCCTTCTTGCAAGATATTGTATCCTTCTTGCACTGATTTCAGTTTATTTTCCCATTTATCCTCCAGCTCTCTTTTGAGGTTCCTTATGCAATCTTCCAGAAAGGCCTTTTGAAAAAGTGACCAGTGATGGTCTTTAATACCTTCTACTGGTATTTTGTCTAAAGGAACCTCAGAATCTGGGGTCATGGCTTCTTTCCCTTGAGAAAAGCTGTCTATGGTGAGAGCTCTCTTTTGCTTCTTCATTTTTTTTTAGACATCGTGGATATCTCTTTAAGGTAGGGGAAAAAAAAACGGCGGCTGAAAGGCGATTGAAGTTCTATGCCCTGGGGCACTTTGGCGAATTAACTTAAGGTGCTGGGCCGGTGGGGGCTAGGACCAAGTCAGAATTACTCTTTAAACAAGGCAAGTCTGCCAGAACACCTGTCCCCAATCAGGGCAGAGTATCCCAAGTGCCTCAGATAAACTCCAGGTGTTTGGAATTTGGAGTTTGGAGTTTGGAATTTCTGCCAGGATGAGCTGAGCTGAGTCCCACCCTCACTTCTGGCCTACACAGGAGTCGTCTATCTCTCTGTCCGAGTTAGACAAACCTGATATGAAGTTCTTCAGAAAAGTGTCCAAATATTTCTGAATTCGTTGACCTGAAGATCAGTTCAGAGGCTTATTTTATTGTTGATTTGAGAGAAGATTGGAGGAGAGGCAGAGAGTCACCTTTTCACTCCGCCATCTTGGCTCCGCCCCCCGGGACTATCCCATAGATAATTTTCAACATTCACCCTTGCAAAATCTTGTGTTCCAAATTTTTTTCCCTTTTTTTCCCCTCCTCTAGATGGTAAGTAATCTAATATGTTTTAAACATTGTGCAATTCTTTGATATTATAAACAAATTAGAACAATGTAGGATGGTTTACCTCTCAGACCTGTGGAGGAGGAAGAAATTTGTGACCAAAGAAGAACTAGAGGTCATCATTTATCATAAAATAGATAAGTTTGACTATATCAAGTTGAAAAGTTTTTGTACAAACAAAATGAATGCAGACAAGATTAGAAGGGTAGCAGTAAACTGGGAAAATATTTTTACATCCAAAGGTTCTGATAAAGGCCTCATTTCTAAAATATATAGAGAATTGACTCAAATATATAAGAATTCAAGCCATTCTCCAATTGACAAATGGTCAAAAGATATGAACAGACAATTTTCAGACGAAGAAATTGAAACTATTTCCGGTCACATGAAAAGGTGCTCCAAGACACTATTGATCAGAGAAATGCAAATTAAGACAACTCTGAGATACCACTACACACCTGTCAGATTGGCTAAAATGACAGGAAATGATAATGACGAATGTTGGAGGGGATGTGGGAAAACTGGGACACTGATACATTGTTGGTGGAACTGTGAACGGATCCAACCATTCTGGAGAGCAATTTGGAGCTATGCTCAAAGAGTTATCAAACAGTGCATACCCTTTGACCCAGCAGTGTTTCTACTGGGCCTATATCCCAAAGAGATTTTTAAGGAGGGAAAGGGCCCCACATGTGCAAGAATGTTTGTGGCAGCCCTTTTTGTAATGGCAAGAAACTGGAAATTGAAAAGATGCCCATCAATTGAAGAATGGCTGAATAAATTATGGTATATGAATGTTATGGAATATTATTGTTCTGTAAGAAATGACCAACAGGAGGATTTCAGAGAGGATTGGAGAGACTTGCATGAACTGATGCTGAGTGAAATCAGCAGAACCAGGAGAACATTATACACAGCAACAAGACTATACGATGATCAATTTTGATGGACATGGTTCTCTTCAACAATGATGTGATTCAAACCAGTTGTGCTGCGATGAAGATAGTCATATACATCCAGAGAGAGGCCTGTGGGAACTGAGAGTGAACCACAACACAACATTTTAACGCTTTCTGTGAATATTTCCATGCATTCTGTTTTCCTTCTTAGGTTGTTTTTTTTTTTTCCTTCTTCTCTTTCTAGATCTGATGTTTCTTGTGCAGTAAGATAACTGTATAGATATGTATACATGTATTGTATTTGTCATATAATTTATCCTATCTAGCATGTATTAGATTACCTGTCATCTAGGGGTGGGGGGCAAGGGGAGGGAAAGGAAAAGCTTGGGAAAAAAAGTTTTTTTGCAAAGGTCAATGTTGAAAGGTCACTCATATGTTTTGCAAATAAAAAGCTTTATTAAAAAAAAAAACATTGTGCAATTCTTCTATACATATTTTTACAGATTAGACCAAGAGATTTGAATATCACACTTGTATTACTATCAGAACTAAAAACTGACGCTTAGCTTCTTACCTCCCATTCTAGTGCCTTTTCCACTACTCTGTAGAAAAGTCCTATTTCTGAAAATAGGATGCTTGACTTAGGGTCTATTTTTATCTTGATCATTTAAGGGCCAAAAAAGAGGTGATGTGATTTATTTTGAGATGGGCTTGACTCTTCAGTGGTATAGGGCATAAATTGTGGGACTTGAAATGAGGAGCACTGGGTCTTAAATCCCTGCTTGTTTTATTTTAATTTTTTTTTTTTTTTTTTTTTTGCTGAGGCAGTTGGGGTTAAGTGACTTGCCCAGGGTCACACAGCTAGGGAATGTTAAGTGTCTGAGGTCAGACTTGAACTCAGGCCCTCCTGTCTTCAGGGCTGGGGCTCTATCCACTGCGCCACCTAGCTGCCACCTACCTGCCCCCATCCCTATTTATTTTAGACTAGAGGTTAAGACCTTTTAGGAATCAAGGATCCCTTTGGCAATCAGTCTGATGAAGTCTATGGACCTCTATTTTTAGTAGAAAATACATACCATTACAAAGTAAACTAAGTTTTATTAAAATAGTCATCAAAGGAAAAAAAATTTAAGTCCACGAACCCAAGTTGGGAACTCCTTGTTTACACACTCACTAATTGTTGTGACCATGAATGAGTCATTTAAAAATTTCTGAGTCTCAGTTTCCACAAAATGTGATAACAGTAGCTTCACAGGCCCACTATGAGGCCCAAATAAAGTAATGTGTATGAAGTGTTTTGGAAATTCCCAAGTTCGAAATAGGTGTTGATCATCATAATCATTACTGTTATTAATTAGCTTCATTGATTTTCCTGATTTCAGCTCTGATTTGCTCAGTATTGACAATGAGCTTTCCCCCATTTTCCCTTGTTCTACCCACCAAAGGATCAATTCCCGGAACCTTGATGGGAAATAACACTAAAAAACAAAGGGGAGGAGAAGAGCATCTCAGCATTTGGCTGTAAAGCATGAAAATCATCCAAACACAATCATTTTCAGGGACCTGAAACCAGCTCTTTTGTGTGAATGGGGGAGAAGGGAAAAGATGGATGCAGAACCTTTCATCTCAGCTCTTTTTCTGCATACTAGTCCTAATCCTAGTCTAGTCCTAGTCCTAGTCCTAATCCTAGTCTAGTCCTAGTCCTAATCCTAATCCTAGTCCTAGTCCTAGTCCTAGTCCTAGTCCTAGTCCTAGTCCTAGTCCTAGTCCTACTCCTAGTCCTAGTCCTACTCCTAGTCCTAGTCCTACTCCTACTCCTAGTCCTACTCCTATTCCTAGTCCTACTCCTACTCCTAGTCCTAGTATTGCTTAAGAATGAAGCCCAGTTATAGAGGGGCTGAGCCTGGATACGTCCAGCTACTTGTAACTGTATTTACTCTCCTACCTGCAACTCACACTTCAAATGGCTCCTTTTTAAAAATAATAGCTTGTTATTTTAAAAAAATATATTCAAAGATAGTTTTCAACATTCACTTTGGCAAAACCTTGTGTCCCATATTTTTCTCCCTCCCTGTCCCCTTCCACCTTTCCTATAGAGCAAGTAATCCAATAGAGGTTAAACATATGCAATTTTTGTAAACATATTTCTACATTTATCATGCTCCACAAAAAAAGCAGATCAAAAAGGGAAAAAATGAAAAGAAAAAAACCAAACAACACCAACAAAAAAGGTGAAAATACTATGTTGTGATCTACATTCAGTCTCTATAGTCCTCTCTCTGGATATAGATTGCTCTGTCCATCACAGGTCTATTGGTCTATTGAGATTTGCCTGAATCACCTCATTGTTGAAAAGAGCCACATCCATCAGAGTTGATCATCACATAATCTTGTTGTGTTGAATGTTCTTTTGGTTCTACTCATTTCACTTAGCTAATGCTCATGTAATTTCTTGTTCGTGTAAGTCTCTTTCTGAAATCATCCTGCTGATTGTTTTTTATAGAACAATAATATTCCATTATATTTATATACCACAACTTATTCAGCCTTTCCCCAACTGATGGGCATTCACTCAGTTTCTAATTACTTGAAAATGGCTCATTTTTAATCCATAAATTAGTTACCCCGTAGTCTACATCTTATTGCCAGCAGTTAAGCAAATCTCCAAATCTCCAAAAAGCTCAAGAGAAATATGGAGGGACCTTTTTTCCTCCTCTTATACTTAAGGATATCGTTTTTGATCTAACCCTTTAAAATTTCCATAGGTAGACATTGTTTATATACACAGAAAACAAATCAACAATGTGTGAAGTTAATTAATAAGCAATACTTATCAATTTCCCCAAAATTACTAATTCACATCATAATAAATAATTGTTGCTTTAGGGACCAAGAAGAGACAGAAAATGCATTGACTGTTCTCTGCCCAGTTTAGTTTTCTTGGCATATAGGAACAGTTACTCAAAGATCTTGAAAGTTACTCAAAGAAACAGTTACTCAAAGAACTCTTGCCTGAATCACACAGACCCACCTTCTTTTAAAGATAAGGCAGAGATGATGGTGTAATGGAAATTATCCTGATAATCAGAAACTGGTCCTGGCTTAGCTATTTACTAGCAATGTGTCTTGCCATGTCCTTCTCCAGGTTATTTTGCAGATGAGAAAATTGAGGCAAACAGGGTTAAGTGACTTGCCCAGGGTCACACAGTTAGTAAGTGTCTGAGCCTGGATTCGAATTCAGGTCTTCTTGATTCCAGCCCCCTGTTTCACCCCCAAATGCAACAGGACCTGTGCATATTAAGCAGAATGTCTTGACTTTGCATAATTATATAATCTTTGAATATCAGAACTGGGAGGGATCTTAAGAGACTAATTATCCCATCCACTGACCCTTCCTTCAATCCTATTTTTTAGATGAAGAAATAAAACCTGGGGTACCTTTGGTGCACATCAGTGATCATGTGGGCAGTACATCATTAGCACTGGTTCTTCAAATCAGATCCAGTGCTCTGTTGAGTCATCCAGGGAAGAAAGGGCCCCATCAGTGCCAAAAAAAATAAGTGCTAAATAATTCTCAGGCCCACTTCTTATTCTGGATGATTCCATTCACATCGGATGTGAAATTGTCTCACTCCATCAGGAAGTGGCATAAAACAACTGATTCATGTTTCACACTTTCATTTTTGCCAAATGGATGATAATGTCTTAGTTACACAGATGTGGGTTAGATTTGGATCTACATATGGATGTAAGTGATTTTACTAGAAAATTAAAATCCATCAGAAAAGGGCATTATTGGTGATATTCTTTTATCCTAAAATCAGTGTTATTCCTCATGACCATTCACTCAGAGAATTTGCTGTACAAACAAATATGAAACAAACATTAAGACAATCTGTTTCCATCCTGAGCTAAGTGTGAGAGCCCAGCCCCATACTTATCCTGGACAAGACATTAATTATTGAATGTGCTTTAAAATGGGGCAGATCTTGGGACAAAGACTGGTCTTCCTAGGTGATAACATTGCAAATTGGAATGATTGCCCAGAGCTTTGAAAATCATGAGAAACAATCTGGAGTGAAGAATCTTTGAGAAGAAGGTTATATAGGGAAAAGAATACTGGCTTTGGAATCAAAAGGTTTAAGTATGAGCATGGCTATTTACTGATAGTATGACTTTGTGTATCTCACTTTGAAACTAGATGTCCTCATCTTTAAAATAGAAATAAGGAGTGGCAACAATGTGCTGTAGTAGAAAGTCACTAGATTGAATTTGCGAGGAGATTTGACTTCAGATCCTGGCTTCATCACTTACTAGGCTTGTGCCTGTAATGAATTACTTAATTTCTCTGAGATGCTGATTTTTTGCATTTTCTAACTGCAAGGACTAATGTGTGAAAAATGCTGTTCAAGCCCTACAATGCTGTATAAAAATATGAATTGTCATTGTTAAGGTCTGATATTTATTTTTGAGCCCTCCTAGCTTTGCTATCTTTCTTGAAGTCAAGTCTTTTTCTTCCAGGAGTTGTCTTCAAAAAAAAACTTTCTTTGGTTACATTGGGAATTATTTTTCAGCAATTGAGACTGCTCTTTGAAATCCAGCTCTTCTTATCCAATGTGGGAGATGAAAGGCAGCTACCATCTCCTTAAGATTATCCATTCCAGTCCCCCTGACAAGGATAAATTGCTCCTAAGACAACTAAACTAGCAACAACAAAAAAAAGCCGGAGTAGAAACCTTTATTCTGCACAGTTAAATCTAAATCCTAATTATAAGATGACATTTACAAAATTCTTTGCAATGATTTTCTCATTTGGTACCCAAATCAACCTCTGAGGTAGGACTAACAGGTGTGATTAGCTACAATTTACAGATCAGGAAATCAAAGCTTACAATAATTAACCACATTTAATAGTTTGTTCACTATGTGCCAGGTACTGAGTTTCAGTATTGAGGATATAAATACAAAGAATGAATCAATAATTAACTATTCTCAACCAGCAAATGTCAGAGGCAGGATTTGAATCCCAAGTTGCTCCAAGTTCAAAATTCTTTCCATTCTGCAATGCAGTCTCTTACAGACCCTTGGATGAATTCTCCCTCAAATATGGCCAAAAGAAACCTTGTCTTTTCTTCACTGTGCTTGCTACCTTACCAGAAAAGCAGATTTTCTCATTTTGATTTTTTCTGACTACTTCCCAAATAGAAATGAGATGACCTCTCTTCACCCTTTTCTGTCCATTCACTTAAAGAGTAACACAAACTGATAACTTACATCAATTCAGACTTATATACGGCTAATTTTCCCAAATCCAAAGAACAGAGCTAGGATCAATGGATGGCAGAGACTGGTTTACACTTGACAGAAGGAAAATCTTTCTAACAATTTTCCTCCAAAAGCAAAATGGCTATTTTAGGAGGTGGCAGTTTTCCCCTTATTGGACTTTAAGTTTATGTTTAATGAGTTAATTCTGAATGGCCACTTCTCTAGTATATTTGCAGTTGGGATTCCTATTCAGGGATAGACTAGACAAGATGGTTATTGAAGTCCCTTCCACTTCTGAAATACTATCATTTGAGGTTTTGTTTGCTTCATTTCCCTTTGCCTTGTGTTAATAAAGAAAGGACACTACTTGAATCATTTGAGTCTTGCTTTCTTCTTAAAGACATCACATCTCTTGTTACCTTTGAGTTAACCTTAATACTTGCCAAAATAATGTCTCTAGTACACAGATATGCCCAGGTTACTCCTTGTTTAAAGTTCTTCAATAATTTTCTGTTGCCTATAATACAAAATACAAATTATTTAGCCAACTATTTAAGTTCTCCACAATTACTTTTTCTCAACTACCGTTTTATTATTTCATTTCAGATAGTTTACATTTCTACCAAATTGGGTGAACTGCTGGCTTTTCCCTGAAACTGATATGTTATCTTCTAGCTCCATGTTTGTATTCCCTGGGCACAATGGACACTCACTTCACCCCCATATTTCAGAATCAGCCCCTTCTTTTCCCTTAAGGCTAAACTCAGATGTCATCTTAAAAAAAGTTTTCCTATTTTCTCCCATGGGAGCTAGTTGATACAGTGGATAGAGCACCACACCTGGACTCAGGAAGAACTGAGTTCAAATGTGGTCTCAGATACTTGGATGAATTGGGGCAAGTCACTTAGCCCTATTTGCCACAGTTTCTTCATCTGTAAAATGAGCTGGAAAAGGACATGTTAATTTCCAAGAAAACCCCCAAATGGGGTCATAAAGAGTCAGAAAGACCTGAAACAACTGAACAACAATAAAATTATCCCTTCATCAAACAATCTGGGAATTTCAAATTTCCTAGAACAATCTGTCTGATTTCCTCATTGTTTCCATCACATCCTACTGTATAACCTATTTACCTGTTATTTCCCACTTCCCTAACTTCCTTTGGGACAAGAATAGTGTCATATTTTTTTTAATTCTTGACTCCCAAACATCTAGCATAGAATCTTGAATAAAGAAGGCACTTAAATAATTGTTTTAATGAGTGAGTGAAAGAATGAAGGAATGAATGAATGAGTGAATCATATTCCCTATCAACCAAAGATCATCAATTTAGTTTCAAGGCTGTTAAAGACAGATATATAACACAGATCTCTAGCCCATAACCACTTGAAGAATTAGAGTGAAGTGGCAAAATACTATTCACCTTATGTATTTGCCATCTGTATTTAATTCATTGATAATCCCAAATAACAGTCCCCATCCCTAGCAAGGAGCAAACCAAGCTAATGCAGCAGAAAAGAGGCAAAGAATATATCCTAAGCTATCTCCATGGTTACTTTGGACATTTTGTACTTTTCAGTACCGGACTCAAAGTGGGAGAATAAATGTGTTTAAACTAGAAATTTCATTAAATAAAGAGCTCAGCAAGAAGCTATTTATTTCTTATTATAATTATGGTCCATAATAAGCTCAAAATGAATTAAAGCACATGTTTAATTTTGTAATAATTGACTTCTCTACTCAAATATGGAAAAACAGGATGCATTTATTGTCAGAGGACCTGGGCTTGAATCCAAATTAAGTCACTTACTATCTCTGGGTCCTTAGTCAAATCATTTCCTGCTTTGGGTCTCAGTTTCTTCAGATATAAAATGAGAAGGAAAATATCAGATAACATTTAATATGCCTTCCAGCTTAAATCTTTCTGTGTGCATGTCTCTGTCTCTGTTTCTGAATCTCTGATTCTCTGGCTCTCTGGCTCTATATCTCTGTCTCTGTCTTTTTCTATATATGTGTATATATATGTATGTGTGTATATATTCACATGTATGATCTGCAATGGATGTCTCCACTTCTTTTCCTCTAGCTCTCTTTTTAATTCTATAATTCAGGTTCCAACCTCATTGTTTAAGAGGAACTTTTAGCAGTGATATGTTAATTGCCAGTTCCAGTGACTTTTTATTAATTTTCATCCTTCTTGACCTCTCTACAGCCTTTGATACTGTTGATCATCCTCTTCTTCTTGATAGTCTCTTCTCTCCACTTCCCACTCCCATATCCAATCTGTTGCCAAGGTCTATCATA
>JAJPUD010001568.1:0-56291 GCA_023553655.1 Myrmecobius fasciatus
CCATTCTGGAGAGCAATCTGGAACTATGCTCAAAGAGCTATCAAACTGTGCATACCCTGTACCTTGGAACAAAAAAAAAAGTTTTGTAAAGGTCAATGTAGAAAAATCATTCATATGTTTTGTAAATAAGAAGCTTTTAATTAAAAAAATTAAGTATACCAATGTATACTGCTGAGAACTTAATGTGTTTAGGATATAAATACCTGTCCCATACATGTTTTTATATTGTATATTGAGTGTATTTCCACTTCTCCTTTTGGGGAGAGCCTAGATATGAGCTTTAGATATCTATCTATCTAAGCTTTAGATAATTTCCCCTAGAGTGTCAAAGTTAAGGCTATAATAAGCCAAAAAAGTCTCACCTGTGTTTGGGTACTCCTATGATGAATCATGAGTCAGAGCACAGGACTCCCTTAGGAGACAGTATAGTGCCCGACAACTTCTGACCAGAATAGGGGTTCTAATTATATAGTTAAAGTTATACAGTTGGCAAAAAAGGAAAGGAACTAGGATTAGTCTACCCGAGTGAAAAATAAGGAATCCGGTCAATAAAGTGGAATTGTACTTTTTACACTTTTAGGAGGAAAAGGAAGAGTAATCCTGTCTCACAGTTGTCTCTTTTTTCTCTTTTCAGTTTTCATTTTCCTGCTTCAATTATCCCTTCTATGCAAATGGCACTCAATTTTTCTATATATACAATCCTCTCCCCAAAATCCCAAGCCCATCCCCATAACAGCTTTCTGAACATTTGCACAAGGAATCCCTCTTGACACCAAAACTTTAACACATTCAAAATCAAAACCTATCTCTAGGCTTCCTCCCTCTTAAGCTCCTATTTCTATGAGTGTCACCATGATCCTCCCAATCAGACGCAAAACTCAATTCAGTTTTTAGCTGGTTCATGATCATCAGCTTTCTCTATCTAGTCCATCACCAAATCTCATCAAGTATTCATTCCTTTCCAGTGCCTGTTGAGCCCTCACCTTAATGCCAATCCCAGTGCTACAGCTTAGTCCAAATCCTAATCACAATTCATGAAGATGGCCACAGAAGCCCTCCTTCAATTACTTCTCTGATTCTAGCATTCTCCAACTCCAACACATCCTCAAGACACTTTTTTGCCAGGTTGATTTTCTTTAGCTATCTCTATGATCAAAAAAGTGTAATATAAAATTATATTTTTAAAAAATCCTCCAAACTTGAAATCAGAGGATCTGAAACTGAATCCCAGTCCAACCAGTTAAGACCTATGCATCTTTGGACAAGTTAATGCAACTCTTTCATCATTATTTCCTCAGCTGTAAAATATTTAGAGTGGTAGATCAAAGGCCTGGGCTTTGTGACTTGTGGTTTGTTTTTTTTTATATATTTTTTTTAATTTCAGTTTGTAGCAAACATGTGCCCAGGTTCATTCTCCCCAGCGCCAGGCAGGCGACATCTATCTGCCCCTCAGGTTATAAGGTACTTTCAAACAAGTTAGGGTTTCTCTTTGAGGCTATTGGCTCAACCCCCACCCCACTGTTAGGCAATAATGACTAGTACCCAGGTTCCATTTACCCACTTAATATCTCTCAGCTTTTACAAAGTCACTTCAAAGATACAGCAAGAGCAAAGCACAAATATTTCCCCCCAACTCCTTAGGGACGCATGCTATGGTTAATACCTTCATAGCATTGGCCACAAGTTCATGTCTAGATGTGGCCTGATTGTTGGAGTCCCAGTCTCATCTACTGCTGACCTGGCTCCTAAAGGTTATTCCTAGAGGCATCAATGCTAGACTGACAACCTACACAGTCTCTGGAATGTCAGGATGTCAAAAGTGCCCTTCTGAGATTTTGGAACCTTCTCCTCCCGTTCTCATAAATATCCTCTTCCTCTGAATTCATGCACTTAATGTAATTGTCTGTTAAAGCATTTCTCAAACTACACAATCAAGCAATGCAAATAGGGGTTCTTTAAAATACTATCATATTATTAATTTGTTGATATTTTTCCTTTTTAAAATATTACAATTTAAATCATGGTTTATTAACTTATATGAACTGATGCAAGGTGAAATGAGCAGAACCAGAACCTTGTACATAGAAACAGCAATATTGTACAATGAAGAATTGTAAATGATTTAGCTATTCTCAGCAATACAATGACATAAAACAATCCCAAAGGACTCATGATGAAACATGCAATCCATCTCCAGACAAAGAATGCTATCTGAATTCAGAATGAAGCATACTTTTTTTCTCTTCCTTCCTAAGTTCAAGTTTTCCTGTGCAAAAATGACTAATATAGAAATGTTTTGCATAATCACACATTTATGATCTATATTATATTGCTTACTATGTCAAGGAAAGGGAGGGAGAGAATTTGGAGCTCAAAACTTTTAAAAAATGTTTTCGTTTTAATATGTAATTTAGAAAAATAAAATATGTTTTAAAATTTGGGCTTATATAAAAGTTCTCCTTGCATCTAATTTGTCTGGTATAAAAATTATTTTTTATTTCACTACATAATTTTCCCAATCCCTTTAATTCTGGCACATTAGAGTATGGTCTCATTTATGGATCTTATCAATATATTTCAAGTCCCAAAGTATTCTGTGGCTATATTACTTTGGGAGTCATTGTCTAGTCTGCTATGATATGTGGATGATTTTCTTTTTTCCCTAAATAGATGCTTTACTGTTTCTTTGGCAGCAGGTACCAAATCTTTTAACTTTTTTCCCATAGGCTTTTATTTTTTAAATACATGCAAAGACAGTTTTCAACATTCACTTTTGCAAAACCTGTGTTCCAAATTTTTCTCCCTCATTCCCTCCCAACCCTTTCTTTAAGACAGCAAGCAATCCAATATTGGTTAAGCATGTATAGTTTTTCTAAACATATTTCTTTGTCATGCAGCACAAGAAAAATAAGATCAAAAGGGGAAAAAACAAGAAATAGAAAACAAACAAAAAAAGGTGAAAATACTATGTTGTGATCCATATTCAGTCCCCATAGTTTTCTCTGTCTGCAGATGGCTCTCTCCATCACAAGTCCATTGGAATTGTCCTCAATCACCTATTGTTGAAAAGAACCAAGTCCATCAGAGTTGATCATCACAATCTTGTTGCTGTGTACAATATTCTCTTGGTTCTTCTCACTCATCTTAGCATCAGTTCATGTAAGTCTTTCCAGACATTTCTGAAATCAGGCTGCCGATTTTTTTTGTTTGTTTATTTATTTGTTTTTTGGCTGAGCCAATTGGGACTAAGTGACTTCCCCAGGGTCACTCAGCTAGGAAATGTTAAGTGTCTGAGACCAAATTTGAACTCAAGTCCTCCTGACTTCAGGGCTGGGGCTCTATGCACTGTATCACCTAGCTGCCCCCTGTTCTTATAAAACAATAATATTGACTGAAAATAATAATGTTGTGATGTATCCATTCTCTCTCCCACTCCTGCCTTCTTCCCAATACCTCTCAGATCTATTCCCTTCCTCCCCTCATGCAGCCCTGGCCACCGCACTCCTAACTACCAAAGCTTTTTGGTTGGAGAGTCTCTGCCTTGTTGCTCCCCACTGCAATCCCTCTTCCATTCATCTTTTCTGCTAAAGAGCCAGTCTGACCAGACGGATACCCCCCAAGCAAAACTCTCCAGTGACTCTGTTACCTCCAGGAGCAAAGTGACTCTGTTACCTCCAGGAGCAAATATAAATTCTGCTGCTAAGCATTTCAAGCCCTTTACTAGCTGGACCTTGCCTACTTCCCAGTCTTTTTGCACATACTCCCCACCTAAATACAGAGATACTGAGCAGCTCACTACTCCTCATGCACTGTGCTTCGTTGCCTGATTCTGAACCCTTGTAGTCTGGAATGCTCTCCCCCATTTCTACCTCCTGGTTTCCTTGGTGTCCAATATTTAGTTTAAATCTCACCTTTTAGGGTTAGCCTTAACCATTCCTCCTCCCCACTTCTTTCCCTTAGAGATCACTTTCCATTTATAATACATGTATTATATGTTTTTATATATCATTGTTACACATCTATTCACAGCATATATACATATATGTGTATCTTTGCACATATATACATACACACACACACCTGTACTTGTATTTTCGTAGTTATTTGTATTCCTTGAGGCCAGAGACCACGTCTTTAGCCTTTCTTTGCATCCCCAAACATCCAGCCTGGCAATCAGTAAGCACTTAATAGTTGCCTGACTGAGGCAGAGCTTCCAGAATAGGACTTGCTGAACTCTGCCCTGGCAATCCCACATCTGGAGTTCTCATCTTCAGGGCTGAGCTCCTCATATTATGACGACAATGATAAATAGGAGAGTGAGCAGAGAAGGGTAACTGGGAGATGCGTCATAAAGGTCTGGTTGAAGAAACTGCAAATTTTTGGCCTGGAGCAGTCAAGACTCAGGCGACACACGATAGCTGTCGGAAAGTACCTTGATGAGCTATCACATGAAAAGGGGATGAGGACAAACATTTGTTAAGTGCCTATTCTGTGCAAGGCATCGTGTTAAGTGCTTTTCTTTTGTCTCTCACAACATCCCCAGGGGGTAGATGCCATAATTATCCCCATTTTACAGTTGAGGAAATTGTGTGATACAGCTAGTGACTAAGGCTAAATTTGAATTCAGATTTTCCTGATTCTAGGCACATTGTTCCATCTATTAAGGTGCCTTCATTCTTTCTTGGTCCCACAAGGTCAACTGGACTTGCTTTATTTAGCTTTGGAGCACACATGTGGAGAGACAGACAAGACAGACAGACAAGACAGCTAGTAATATTGAGTGTGATGTTATCACAGAATTTGTGCCAATTTCACTGCAAGACTTGGCTTGTTTTTCTGGCACATCCTAGAAAATTGGTGTAGGCTTTATTTATTGCAAGTCTAGTTATTTTCTATTTTGGGGGTCTGGACTTTTGTCTTGTCACTGTTGAGGATTTCTTCCCTCACCTAAGGTAGCCTGGCAATTTGCTTGAATTGTAGAGGCAAACCTGGGCTTGATGCTATCAAAGTCAAAAGACTTTGTACAGCTGTACAAAAAGTCTGCAAGCAAAGGCTGGTGACTTTCTTTGTTGAAGCTTTTTTTTTTCCCCCTGGAATGAGTTAGATGAGCTGGATCACCAAAGTCCCTGATGAATCTAGGAATGACATGTGAAAACTGAGCATCCAGTTTTGAAGGTGAAGGGTTCAGTCCTGGGCAGAATGGCCCTTCTTTCTTCTCTTTCCTCAGCTCCTTCCAAGGGGCCCTTGGATTCAGAATCTACTCCCAGGTGGGAGGGAAAAGGACAGAGAGGAGGTGCTCAGTAGGAAACAGGGAAGCTCTCAGCCCATTCCAGGAGAAACCCTGATCCAGACAACCCAGTCAACTTGGGTGGAACCAAGAATTTGTATCCAAGTCTGCCAGCTACTCCAAAAGAGAAATGAGGGTTTTGGAGAACACTAATATAAAGGCAGGGTGTGTAAAAATTACTGCAAAATGCAAGAGCAACTGAGACCTGAAAAGCAAGCATGCCATCTGATTTCATTCATAACATTTTCATTCTTTAACATTATGTTTCCCAGAGAAGCATCACTTGTTTATCAAGACTAAGGAAGACAGAGCCAATCTGGAATGAATATATTTTAAAGATGATTAAAACAGTGTAGTTTAGTAACATGAGCTGCAGAGGGGCCATGATCATTTAAGTTGAATATAGAAATAATTTTTTGTGGAATCATTTAAACATCTATTTATTCAATTTTCAATATCATAGATTCATTTCTGCCTGGATAGTTTTCTTCCTAACCAAATAACTTCTATGAGACTTGTAATCTTACCTCCTAAACCATTTATTTGTTCTGTTCATTGCTCATATGCTTACAAAACATTTCTAAGTCATTAAAAAAAAGTTTCATTAGAAAACTGAACATGATAGGATGCAATTGTTGCCACTTATGTGTACACATACATGTAAATGTGGATCTGTATATATATTATATGTGGAGATAGACAAGACAGACAGACAAGACAGCTAGTAATATTGAGTGTGATGTTATCACAGAATTTGTGCCAATTTCACTGCAAGACTTGGCTTGTTTTTCTGGCGCATCCTAGAAAATTGGTGTAGGCTTTATTTATTGCATGTCTAGTTATTTTCTATTTTGGGGGTCTGGACCTTCTGTCTTGTCCCTGTTGAGGATTTCCTCCCTCACCTAAGGCAGCCTGGCAATTTGCTTGTAACTTACAGTCCTTGAGTCTCATGGCCAGGGACCAAGTATTTAAAGCATTTGCTCATGCTCACAGAGTCGATATGTGTCAGGATTCAGAACTTGAACCCAGCTTTTGCTGACTCTAAGGCAACTTCTTTCATGTTTTCAAGTCACTACACATGACAGATGTGTCTACCTGCTCTGACTCAAGAGCCTCAGTCTGCTTCAGCCAAAAAACATTTAATTTTTAAATCACCCAGGAACCACAAGAAATTATTCCAGCCCATCCAAGCCATTTCCTTTTTCATATCTAACCATTTATTAAGCAGGTGGTAGCAACACTTGATATGAGTGAAACACAAACCAAGAAATAGGTTATGAAGTCCTAGAGTCCCAGAGAGCATGCTCCTATCAGTGCTATAGGTAAGAAAATAGGTTTTCATTGTCTCTGGATCTACCAGGGCTATGTCAGGCAGTAGCTGGGTTTTTTGTTCAGTGAGTAAGGAGTGATCTGATTTTTATATTTTTCCAACAGTCACTTTTGGATGCCCTGGCAATATGGGCATTTGTTTTCCTGGCCAACTTAGTGGAGGTCCCGAAATCCTCTCTTTCATGGTCTCTAACCTCTTGGGCAACCATCCAAGACATCAAATGGGAGCTCGGTTATCACACTGAGCAAAGTTAGTGAGGGTGGTGTTCTGTCAGTTGAATTATGGGTGTGGAGGGCAGTAGCCTTGGGCCAACTGTACCACCTCCTCTCCCCTCACTGAGGCTGCCTACAGGCAGATAAAAGCTGGAAAGAGCCAAATTGAAAGGAGGTGGTGGAAATGGGCTGGCATTCTTGGTTTTGTTTATTCTGCTCTTTTTGCAGAGCTTATTTATGTTGGAAGGTGAGGGACACCAGAGTTGGAAGAGACCTTAGAGACTACTGAGTCCAACCCCCTCATGATACAGATGAAGACACTGAGAAAGTGAAACGGGGGAAATCTCATATGCCAGGTCACGCTATGGCAGCCGAAGTCCTGGGCAGAGAAGATGGAAAGATCTAGGACAGAGAAGTCCAGGGTCTTCATTTTCTATAGGAGGAAAGTGAGCACAGGTGATCTGGCCCAGGTCCTACGTCAGACTGAACTCAGGTCTTCTTATCTAGAAGTCAGGGCCCTTTCCTCTACCCCAAAGCTGTCTTTTGTAAAAGAGACTCAGGATGTCAGAATCCTGAAGGTCTTGGGTAATGCTGAATCAACATCAAGGTCACAG
Source organism: Myrmecobius fasciatus (assembly GCA_023553655.1). Lineage (NCBI taxonomy): Eukaryota > Metazoa > Chordata > Mammalia > Dasyuromorphia > Myrmecobiidae > Myrmecobius > Myrmecobius fasciatus. Next base: position 7,444 of record JAJPUD010001568.1, read on the forward strand.
CTCTCTCCTCAGCCCCATCTCCTGAGATTAAACCATTCTCCATTTTCTTGGGTATACCAGAACTATTGGGTCCCCAGTGGCTGAAGGTTATGGGACCCTGAAGACAGTCTCTACACCTCCATCAAAAGAATGCCATCTTTTTGTTTCTGTCAATAACACCCTTAAAATAGTCTTTCCTCTTTAGGGTACCAAAATCTACACAGCAGGAAGAACACTGATTGAGTTCAAATTTCACTTCCATACTTTATTACATTGGGCCAGTCCCTTCACTTCCTCAAGTTTCCTCATTTGTTAAAAAAAAAAATTGGAGTAGACAAACTTGGAGCTCCATTTCAGTTCTAGATCTACAATCCTAGGAAAGTGCCTAAGTATTACTATATTTTTGCCATGAGCTATGGAGATTTTCATTCAACAGAAGATACTGCATTTAAAATATGGCCAGGGATTTCCACCATTGAAAGGTCTCAGCCCTAGCACTAGGCACAGTGCCTGGCACTAGCAGGTGCTTAATAAATGTTTGTTGAAAGAATGATGAATGAATGAATAGGTCCAAGTGCTTTGATACTAAGACAAGGGAGCAGATCTTCCCTAGGGAAGCTTTGGGATGGCAGCATTCCAAGGCCCTTGTGGCAGGATATCCAATTATGTTAGGAAACACAACTCCAGAAACCCCTTTCAACCTCTCCCTTCCATTTGGTTCCCCTTCTCCATTCTTTCCTTCCCAAAGGCATGGCCTGTGACTGGATCCATCATCTAACAATTCTGAAGGCCCTTGAAAGTGTGCCTAGAGAAGGGCTTGTTATGGGCAAGGTTGTCTATTATATATTTGTAGAGGACATTTCCTTCCAATCAATCAATAAACATTTATTAAGCACCCATGCCAGGCACTGTGCTAACACTTAACAAATTCAATTTGACAAGTTTAAGTACCATCTAGATACCAGGCCCTGCACTATTGTTGTTCAGTCTTTTGCTTTTATCCTGCTCTGTGATCCCATGGACTTTTCCATAAAGTTTTCTTGGCAAAGATAGGAGTGATTTGCCATTCCCTTCTCTAGGGAATACCTATTTTACAAATGAGGAAACCGAGGCAAATAGGGATCAAGGAATTTATCCCAGTCACAAAGCTAGTAAGTGTTGGAGGTCATTTTTGAACTAAGATCTTTTTGATTCTAGACCTGGTGCTTCCAATCCACTGTACCACCTAGCTATTCCAGGCGCAGTCCTAGCCAATAGAAATACAAAGGTGAAATCTAAACAGTTTCTTCCTTCCAAGAGCTTAAAGTCAAATAATTAATAAAAAAAATAAAAATTGTAATAATAGCTATAGCATTTATGTAGCACTTGAAATTTGCAAAGACCCTCATGTAATGGTCCCTACAACAGCACCTTGAGGTGGGTGTGAGATAAGCAGAGGCTACTTTCTTTCTTATTGCCTGAGACCTTCCTCACCTCAGATCCTGGATTCTATTCACTCCTTTGCCCACCAGTCATTCTAGCTTGCCTTTGATTTAGACTGTTTGCAGGGGTAGTATGAATGAAGACAGGTGTTAGTTCTACCTAGTTGGAAGTCCTTCCTCATCCAAGAAACTCAAGACTCACACAGAAGGTTCATCCATACAGCCAGCAGACTCCCACATCATCTTAAAGAAAATTGCCTAAATGAAATGATTCCAATTCCAATGGTTTTTATGATGAAGAGTCATTTGCACTCAGAGAAAGGACTATGGGAACTGAGTGTGGACCACAACATAATGTTTTCACTTTTTCCTTGTTTCATTTTGTTATCTTTCTCATTTTTTTCCCTTTTTGATCTGATATTTCTTGTGCATTGTGATAATTGTGGAAATATGTATAGAAGAATTGCACATGTTTAACATATATTGGATCATTTGCTGTCTGGGGAGGAGATGAGGGGAAGGAGAGCAAATTTGGAACAAGGTTTTGCAAAGGTCAGCGTTGAAAATTATCCATGTATATATGTTTTGAAAATAAAAAGTCTTAATAAAAAAAATCTAAAAAAAAAAGAAAATTACCTTTGGTTTCTGCTCCTTGTACTACTACCAACCTTGGAAGCAAGCTGCTCACAGCTGCAACTGGGCCTGGAGTAATATTGGTCAGCTGTAGGGCTGTGTGGGGCTTGATCCTTCCACTAGTTCGGCTCCTTTCTGCTGAATTTAAAAAAAAAAACCCACTAAGAAACACAAAATTTCTATTTGAAATATGAAAGTAGAATAGAAATCAATGGTATCTGGCTAGAATCTTCTCATTGCAGTTTTATAAAAAACCAAGCAGATTTTACATATAGATATGTAGAGATATAGAGATAAGTAACAAGATATAAAGACAAATATATCTATAGATTTATATAGACACATAGAGATAATCTGTCTGCCCAAATAAAAGTGTTCTGGACCTTGAATGAAATTCAAAAAGATTTCCAGGGAAAGAATTGACTTCTTGTGAAAGAGGAGGTTTTTTTAATTTTTCTTTCTAAAAGTCAAAGTACAATCAGTCTGATATATCCTAGGAAATACACCTACTACCTGTGTACCCTGTCAGTCAATAACATTTGTAAACTACCTACTATGTGACAGGAAATATACTAAGTACTCTGGATAGAAAAGGAGGCAAAAACAATCCCTGTCTTTAAGGAACTTACAATCTAATGGTGTTCTTGAGAAAAATCACCTCCCCAATTTGGGCTTCAGGTTCCCTCAATTCTACAATGAGAGAGTCAAATGAGGGGCCTTTAAGGTTCCTTCTAACACCAGATCTATGCAAGCTCCTTGAGAGATTATTTCACTTGTTGGGTCCCCAGAGCCTGGCCACAACAGCCCCTTAATCAATTCTTGCTAATTAATTATCCTATGATCCTCTGAGCCATTTCCCCCCTGAGAGGAGTTAGTGCTGCCAGACATGTTTCCTTTTCTCACCTTCTCCAAGGACACTTACTTAGATCTCTCCTTCGCTTCTATAACAACATACTTTGCATTTTACTTCTCTCCTAAAGTTTTCCTATCCCTCTCCCTTTCAACTGAATGTAAGGGACAGGGACAGTATTATTTTGATCTTCATATACTCAGAACTCAGCAAGTTATGGCACTAATTCAATTTGTCAGACTGAATTAAATTAAAACTACCTGATGGTTGTAGAGAAAGTTGGGACCCAGAATCTAAGAACAGACATTTGATATGATAACCACCATTTATAGCTAGAATACATTATGACTTACAAAACCAATATCATCCCCCTCGAGCTTCCCTACAATTTGTGAAATAGAGATTAGTGTTCCTGATTTACAGGGAGGGGAAGGATATCAAAGTGACTTGCCCAGGATCCTACAGCTAGATGGAGGCAGGATTTGAATTCTAATCTTCCTGACTGACTCCAATACTCTGAATGCTAAGCCACCTAGGCTAGAATCTTCACTTAGAATCCTCTTTCCCCATAATAAAGCTCTTGCAAACCTACAAACATTCCTCTAAAATATACACAATCTTCCCCCCACCCCCTACCATCTAGGAATACTATTGTTCTGACAATCTGCCTGATTCTGGAGACTACTCCTCCTTCCTACCTATGACCCACAGAATTAGCACATCAATGATAAAAAACTGGATAAATGTGTCTCCTTGCTTCTGTTTTGCTGCTTATTTCTTTTGGACATTCAGCCCACTTTGTAGTGGCCTATTTCTGTCTCTGTCTCTCTATCTCTCCCTGTGTTTCTGTCTCTCTCTGAATGTCTATTTTTTTTCTTCTTTCATTCCTCTGCCTTCTCTCTCCCTAACAGCTAGCTCCAAATAAATGCCCTGCTGCTGCCTTCTCCCACAGGTGCCTCATCTTTACCTCTGCGCCCTATCTTTGCTTCCTGATTCAACTTCCAAGACTTTTAATTTTTTTTTAATTTTATTTTTTAGGTTAGACATGTACATTCAGTTTTTACATATTTCCATATAAGTCATGCTGGAAGAGAAAAGTCAGAACAAAAGGGGAAAACCCTGAGAAAAGAAAAAAAAAGATGAAAACAGTGTGCTTCAATCTGCTTTCAGTCTCCATATTCTCTCTCTGGTGTGGATGGCATTTTCCATCCAAAGTTTATTGGAATTGCCTTGGCTCAATTGCTGAGAAGATCTAAGACTAGCATAGTTGATCATCACACAGTCTGGCTGTTATTGTGTGCAATGTTTCCCGGTTCTGCTCACTTCACTCAGCATCAGTTCATTACGTCTTTCCAGGCTTTTCTGAAATCATCCTAATCATTTCTTTAGAAAAATAATATTCCATTACATTCATATACTACTACTTGTCCAGTTATTCCTCAATCGATGAGCATCCACTCAATTTCCAATTCCTTGCCAACACAAAAAGAACTACTATCAACATATTTGCACATGTGGGTCCTTTCCCCACTTCAATGATTTCTTGGGATACAGACCCAGTAGAGGCACTACTGGATCAAAGACTTTTAAACTGCCACCTCTTTTTTTCTCTGCCATTTGGAGGTTAAAAACCTTTTTCTCCTCATTTTATACCACAAACTGTCATTGTTTGGAACTCATGCTATGCAAATCTCTCCATCTGTTGATCCATAATTTCTGACACAGAGTGTAACCTCAGGGAATCTTTGAAAGATTGAATGACTTGCCCAGGATCACACAGCTAACATGGATCAGAGGCAGTATTTAAATTAAGCTACATCTTCCTGATTGCAAGATCAACCCTAAAAGCATTATGGCATTCTTCAACTTAACCAAAGTAGCTCTTTAGGAAATATTTGCTGACATCACTAGGCCTGTATCCTAAAGAGATAAAAAAAAGGGGGGGGGGGAGGCTCATTTGTATAAAGTTATAGCAACTCTTTTTGTGGTTGCAAAGAATTGGAAATCAAGGACATGCCATTAATTGGGGAATGATTGAACAAATTGTGCTATGTGGTTGTGAGACAATATTACTATACTATAAGAAATGATGAATAGGTTGGTTTCAGAAAAACCTGGAAAGACTTATATGAACTGATGCAAAGTGAAGTAAAAAGAACCAGGAAAACATTATACACAATGACAACAATATTGTAAGGATAACTATGAAAGACTTAGCTTCTCTGATCCAGGCAATTCCAAAAGACTCATGATGAAAAATGCTGTCCACCTCCCAGAGAGATGTACCTGATGAATTCTGAGTACAGATTGAAGCCTGTTTTTTATACTTTTATTTTCATGTGTGTGTGTTTTCTTTTGCAACATGACTAATACAGAAATATGTTTTGCATGTCTTCATTTATATAATTAATATATTATCTTCTCAAGGAGCAGAAAAGGCAAGAGAGAATTTGGAACTCAAAAAAATTTTAATGAATGTTAATAATCTGTATAATATAACTGGGAGGTATTTAACAAAGTAAATAAAAATATATGTTTTAAAAAAGAAATTATCTTATATGAATGAGCTTGTCATCAAATACACTGACATTTCCTGACTATTCTCCATGCCTCCATTATCTCTATTCTCAGATCTATCCTATATGCTGCTCCCAGACTAATCTTCTTAAGCTCTGCTTTTATCATGTGATTTTTTTTTTGTCTGCTTCAAAACCAATAATCTCTCATTAATTCCTACTGCATCACATCTCAATTCCTTTGTTTTTCAGAACCCTCTCTCATTTTCCCCCACCCTATCCCCTTTTCTTTGCTGTTATTCCCCAACAAAGACTCTTCTTCTTAAACTAGGCTTTTTATTGCCTTGCCCATTACATCCCATTCATTTTTTTTCACCCAAGAGCTTTCACTCATGAAATGATATCACTTTATAGAACCAAGATCTTCCTTCACAACGTAGCTAGTAGGGCAAATAATATTATCTCCATCTTTCAGATGAGGAAATTGATTCCCTGAGACAGGTAATGACTTGCCTGTGATCACATAGTTAATAGGACCTGAGTCAAGGTTATTAGGTGGCAACAGTGAATAAAATGCAGGGCCTGGAGTCAGGAAGATCTCAATCTGGCCTGAGGTACTTTCTAGCTGAGTGGCCCTGAATAAGTCACTTCATCCTGTTTGCCTGTTTCCTCATCTGTAAAATGAAGTGGAGAAGGAAATGGCAAACTACTTCAGTATCTTTGCCAAGAAAGCCCCAAATGAGGTCATAAAGAGTCAAGACATGCTCTGTCTACTGAGCCACCTAGAAAAAAATACAGAGGATCACAAAAGCACCCCACTGTTGTTCCCCATATTAAATAAGCAATATAGAATTTGGAACTCTTTTTGGAGACAGCAGCTGAGAGGCAGAAGAGATACATGTCTGGGCCTGGAGTCAGGAAAACCTGAGTTCAAATTCAACCTTAGACATCCGCCAGCTATGTGAACCTGGACAGATCACTAATTTCTTGTCTAAATGCTCCTCCCCCCTCAAGGTTATTGTGAAGATAAAATGAGATAATATTTTTAAAGTGCTTCAGAAATCTTAAAAGTACTATATAAATGCTAGATATTTATATTTGGGAAGCAAAGTCATCTAACCCAGTGATCTCTAAATTTTTTTTTAATCATGCATGCTATCAGTAAAAAAAAAATATTATGTGTGTGTGTGTATATGTATGTGTATATATACACACACACCCTTAGATGGTTCAGGGTATAGAGCACTGGGCCTGGAATCAGGAGTTCAAATTTGACTTCAGATACTTACTAGATGTGTGACCTTGGGCAGGCTGATTACCTTTGCTTGCCTTGCCCCGTGGAGAAGGAAATGATAAACTACTCCAGTATCTTTGCCAAGAAAACCTCATGGATAGTATTGGCTATGTCTTGATCCAGTGTCTTAAGAGAGTCCGTAATGATTGAACAACTAAATTTTTACTGTGTACATTATAAAATTTACACACACACAAAGAAAATTTTAAAAGGTAAAATATGAGAGTCAATAGGGAACCTCTGGGATTTATTGAGAAGGGTAATAGTAACATGGTGAAGAAAATCCCTTTGGCAACTGTGTGGAGGATGGATCTGAAAAGGGAGAGACTTGAGGGAGTGAGACCATTCAGAAGATGATACCAAGAGTCTAGGGGAGAGGTGAATGAGGACTTGAATGTGTGATACGTGAATGGAAAAGGGGACGGATGTGACAGATGATGCACTAGAAATGATAAAATCTGACAACTGTCTGAAAGGGGGGGGAGTGGAAGAAAGGCTGGTAGTGCCTTGGACAGTAATAGGGAAGTTTCAAAGAGAAGTAGATGTAGTTGAAAAGATAGTAATGAGATCTGTTATGCAGATTGCAACACAATTAAGCTAGTTCATTCATCCTGTGTGACTCATTCTCACCCACTGAAAATGAGAAAGGGGTCTTACTCACGGCCATTGCCCCAAATCCCAGAAACTAGCACCTGCTCAAGCCAGGAAGTAATCTGGGGAGGAGGTGGGAGTGGGCAGAGGGGGGGGGACAAGTTGGGGAAGGGAAGAGAGGGGGTGAGGATGGGACTTTTGCCTGTGCAGCTGCTTCAGGGTCCTGGATCAAATTAGGTTATAACTGCCCCTGAGGTGCTAGCACACCTGTCACAAGCCACAGGAGGCCAGTGGTAGGGATAGATAAAGTGTAAGAGTGTTGAGCAAAAGGGGTGATTGTGTAGTCAAGTAGCCTTGATTAGCTATCAGGAAAAGGAGGTGGGATGAGATCCATCTCCCATTGGTTAGTCACAAACCCCTGGGGAATCATGCCCCATCTTCCCAAGACCTCAGAGGCCCTTTTTTACAGACCCTTAGTTTGGGGGGTTGGATATGGAATTAGGAAAACCTGGATTCAAAATCTGCCTGGGCTTTTGTAAGCAGAAGGATCCTGGGCTAGGTCCCAAAGCTTGAGACAGCTCCCTAAGATTACAAATTACAGAATCATTGTAGAGGTAGTATTCTCTACACAGTTCCCCGTGATGAAGTCACTCGTGTGATCCAAAAAAAGAAGAAAAACTGGAAATAATAGCATACACCTCAAAGGATTGTTGTAAGACTCAAATCAGATGACGGATGCAAAGTGCTTTGCAAGCATGTGAGCCAGCATTATCCTTAGAGTACTCACACACACAGTAGGTCCACAATAACTATTTTTTCACTGATCAGTTGATCCAGTTACACAATGGCAATGTTTCTTCAGCCTGATACAATCATCTATCTCCAAAAACACAGTGACTGTATCTGTTGCTACCACACCTCTGTCTTTCTCTTGACTCAGGATAAAATGTGTGCTGCGAGCTCCAGCATATCTAGAAAAGCTCCTTCTGCTTCCCTGCTTCCCTTAGCCTTAGTTACCATCTTTAGCCCTGTCCACTGGTCATCTGTCTCTAAAAGCCTCTGGTGATAGCCTTGTTCTGGGGTGCCACTCCCTAAATGTGAAAAATAACACTTCAGGCTTTTCATCTTCAAAGCATCTCCCAGATAAACAAGCATTAATTTAGCTGGACACTCCCCTGTGCAGCTGGCCACTGTCATTATTCTTGCTCATCTCAATTCATAGAGGGACATTGGGCAAGAACAGTTTGAGATTCAGGGACTAACTTGTCCAAGAGCACAAGGTAAACCAGGAGACAGAGGGGAAGATTTCTGAACCCTTGCCACCCCAGACTGGAATACCCTATCCTCAGCTCCCTCACTTCAGAAATACAGGTAGCAATTATCAGATGTCTCCATTCAGGTTAGGCTCACCCTTTTTAGTGGACTTTTGATCTCTCTCAATTATCAGAAGTCTTTTCTCTCTAAGGGGCAGCTAACTGTTACAATAGGCAAAATGCTGTGTCTGGAGTTGGGAAAACTCATCTTCATGAGTTCAAATCTGACCTCAGACATTTCCTAGCTGTGGGACCCTGTCATTTGATCCTGTTTGCCTCAGTTTCTTAAAATAAGGTGGAGAAGGAAATGCCAAAACTACTTCAAGTATTTTTGTCAAGAAAACCCCAAATGGGGTCATGAAGAGTCAGGCATGACTAATCCACAAAACAATTTGTCTTCCAGCCCCCAATATTATTTTGCTTTTACTTTCTATACGAGATACACAATATGATATAATGAAGAGAACTAGTCTTATAGTTAGGAAGACCTGAATTAAGTACACATCTGACAAATACTGACTGTGTGATCCTCTAAGTACAAAACATAGTTCTCTGACTCTAAGTAGCAAAGAAGGTACTGACCTGCTTGGTAGAAGGACTTGATTAAGCCAGAAATTACCTGTTCAATAGTTCTAGTCTCCCTTATTTTTATTTTTTTTTTTGTGAGGCAATTGAGGTTAAATGACTTGTGGGTAAGTGTTATGATTTCAACTCAGATACTTCTGATTTCAGAACTGGTGCTCTATTCACTGTGCCATCTAGCTGCCTGTTCCATTCTTTCTTTAATACTTAACCATATATTTTGTTTGTGATTATCTGTGTCTAAGTTGTTCTTCCCAATAAAAGACCGCTGAAAGTGAGAAATTTTTATTTTTGTCTTCCTAAACTTGGTGCTTAAAACAGATCCTTGCATACAATTGGCACTCAATAAATACTTTAAATATAACTGAATTGTCTCCACATGAAGTCAAGCTCCAGGATCCATCATGTCTCCCAGCATCTCTCTCCAGAATGCTTTGGGTTTTTCTTTGTCCTCCCAAACCCTGATCTTAAACCTAGTACCAAATGCTGGATATTGGAAGGAGTTTTGTCTTCATTGTGATAACCAAGGGCCAGCCAGATCAAGCAACAATAAAACTTTCGTGTCCCTTTGATATGTTGAGAAGCAAAAAGCAGGGGCAGATTTGAATTTTCCTATTTTTCCCTCTGCTTCCCTTTCATTTCCCAATCAATCTATGAACAAGTATTTACTGAGCACCACACCTTGTACTACCATCAGTGTAATTATAAGAAAGCATTGTCACAGGCAGGGACTTCCAGGCTAGTTATGACTGGGGAGGAAGGCATAGACCTGGGCCTAGACAGTGTGATGTCACAAAAAGAGCTCTGGATCGGATGTCTGTGCATTGTCTATGATATTTGTTCATTTGGGGATGATAGTAGATCAGTCCTTTACACTGACACTCAATTTCTTCCTCCATATTATTATCCATTATTCCCATATGGGAATAATACCTGCTCTACTAGGTTGTGAGGAAAACACTTTGCAAACCTCTGAAATGGGAGTTATTACTAATAAAGAACAGCATATAATAGTACTTAATAAAGTGATTTATCTCCCTAACTTGCAAGATTACTTCGTGGCTGTCCTCCACAAATCTTTATTTCCTTTTCATTTCCCAGAAAAACTCCTCTCTCTTTTCACTTGACACAACTCAATTCTCCTAGAAGCTCCCAAAGTTAGACCCAGAACCTTCTTGGTTCCACAAGGAGATATAAATTCAAGAATTCAGAAAAGCTCTAAGTTATGGGTTATGTTCTTTTAAACAAATTAAGCTCCTCTCCTCCCCAGTGTGTTTTGCCTATGGGCAGGAAGCTAGAGTAGCAACTGCTTGTTCAGGCTGTTCCTTCCATTCACTTTCCTACCTGGTATCTCCTTCCTTTCCTTCTCCAACAGAGGATCCTTCTAAAGTTTCTTCAATCCCAATCCTGTGTACTGATTGGTGATCACCTCTGCCAACTGCCATGGAACCTTCCATCCTATCCATTCCATCATCCTCACCCTTCCCCCACTCTCCAATCTCTCAACAGATCTCTTTTGTACAACAATAAAGAACAGGGGAAAAAATAGTAATTTCCGGCTGTCCATCACCAACTGCCTCCTATAACTAAGCAATTGGATATCCCACATTCATCTCAATCTCAACATAATTTAACTCTTCCTCTTCAACTCTTCCTCTTTTCTGAACTTTTATTTCTTCAGAGGGTACCACTATTCTTTATCAGTTAAGTTTACATGCTCAGAATCACTGTCAAAATTTAACATCTTTCTCTGCAATCTTCCCCTTTTCCTAACTTCTATATTCCTTCAGAGGGTACTACTATTTATCAGCTAAATTTACAACCTCAGAATCACTGACTATAAAGTTGGAGAGGGAAGAGTTGACAATCAGTTGCCAATTTTTGGGGCTCTATTCTCCTCTCAACTAATCCAAATTCTCATCAGCTCTCACCTCCATCTCTCCACTAATGGGTCTGCTTGACTCAAATCTCTTCTATTCTCCAATTCATCATCATAGTTGTCAAATTATTTTCTTAAAACACAGATTTGACCATGTCACTCTTCTGATTAAAAAAGCTCCATTCTTCCTTTTAAGATTTAATACAAACTTCTGATTGACTTTTAAAGCCCTTTATAATATGGATCCATCAACATTTCCAGTCTTATTACCCATTACTCCCCTTCAAGTAATCTATGATCCAACCCCACTGGCTTACTTGTTGTTCTTAGACACTATATTCCATCAGACTGATGTCCTTGCTTTCAGTTCAGCCACCACAATCATTATTTAGGGGAGGAACCCCCGTGGAAAAGGAGCCAACATCCCTACCACCACCAACTGCTAACCAACTGCCATCAGCAGGGCAGCCAAGTCAGCCTAACTGGAACAGCAAGGAACCCTGAGGAAAATACAGGAAGTAGCATGAGTCAGAAGGGTCATACCAATGACCATCATCTCTTTTCAGATACTAGTGGAGGTGGCCCAGGATTCAAGAGCCCCAGAAATAGCAACACCCTATCCAGAGCAGTAGCCCTGCTATCAAACTGCTCCCCCCACATTCACCATCCAAGGACTCAACCCTTATGGAGATGGATCTTGGCAATAGTTTCTGTCAAGCCTTTGATTTAGTTTCTACCTGGTTAGTGGCCACTGTTACTGAAGACCAGGAAAGGAAAATTTTCATGACCACAGCCTTTGGCATGGTCAAATAGTTGAATATCAGAAACAGATTTTCCCTGCAATGGAAATGACTTTAAAGAAGATAAACCATCATTTCCTTTGCTGCTGCATCTAAAGGGCCATTGAGCTTTTCCATTTGCAGAAGATTCCTCCTATATGTATTGTCTCCCTTTAAAAAAAAAAAAAGTGCGCTTTTGAGAGCAGGGACTCTTGCTTTCTATTTGGTTCTCAAATATATTTTTATTGATATCTTTTATTTTTTTATATCTCATGGATTTCCTTCTCTATCTCTCCCAGCCTTCCAGATAGTCATCTCTTAAGACAAAGAATTTTTTTAAAAGAAGAGAAAAATAATTTAACAAAACTAATCAAGAGTAAGTCAACAAACATTTATTTTAAGTTCTTATTATATGCTAAACATGGTGCTATGTGGTAGGGATATAAATACAAGGAAAAATCAATCCTTGTTCCCAGTGAGCTCAAAAGTTTTTTTGGGGAGACAACATGGAAATTGCAATGTGCAAATAAGATGTTAGATTACAGGATAAATAGGATAATCAACAGAGGGAAGGCATTATCATTGTGGGGACATTCAGCAAATAGGATTAAGGGGGCAAGAAGAGAGATTTGGAATAGCCTATGGTTTACCTTAAAATTTTCCATTATATGCAATGTTTCACACCTGTGGACTCTCCTGCAAAGAAGTTAGGAAGTATCTTCCCATATGCTTTTTGAGGGCCAAGCTTAGACATTATAATCTATTACAATATCTTTATTAAATTATTTTGTTGTCATCATGTATGACATTTTCCTGGTTCTTCTTACTTGCTTTATATTCATTCATATTAGTCTTTGAATGCTTCTCAGTATTCCTCACATTCTTCTTATAGCTCAATAATGTTCTATTATTCATATACCACAATTTTTTAGTTATTTTCAAATCAGTGGGCATCTACCTATTTTCTTTCAAATTCTTTACTATCACAAAAAGTGTTCCTATAAATATTTTGGTGCAATTGAGCCTTTTTTTTTTGAAGGGGGGTATCAATTGCCTCCTTAGGGTATACCTAATGGTGGAATCTCTGGGATAAGGGAGATGAATATTTTAACCATTTTAATTACATCATTCCCAATTGCTTTTAAGAATAGACTATTCATAGCTCCACCAACAATGTTTTGTTGTGCCTGTTTTCCCACAGTCTCTCCAATATTGATATTCTTATATCTTGTCATCTTTGCCAATTTGCTGTGTATGGGATAGAACAAATGGCTGCTTTGATGTGCATTTCTCTTATTATTAGTGATTAGAAGTATTTTTTCTTATGTTTGCTAATAGTTTGCAAGTCTTTTGAAAATTATTTTTTCACATACTTTGACTGCAATGACTTTTGGTTATATATATATATATATACATACGCATATGTAACCACACATGTATGTGTATGTGTATGTATATCTGAATATACAGTGTATACACATAGTTCTGTACGTATTATATGTATGCTTATCTGAACAAAATGCATGTATGTGTATATATACATATACACACTATATATTATACACATACAAACACACATAAATATATATATTATACACACACAAACACACACATTTGTTGTCTATATGTTTTGGATGGAAAATCCTTATGAGAGATACTTGAAAATAAGATTTTTTTCTCCCTGTTGACTTCTTCCCTTCCTATTCTAGATGAATTACTTGTGTTTGTGTTAAAGTTTTTCATTTTTATATAATTGAAATTTTCTATTTTGTCTCTTTGCCTTCATCACCTATCCATAGCTGAGAGATAGATGATGTTTTTCTTTTCATTTTTAATGTTGTTCAGGTCACATATCCATTTTGAATTTGTTGTTGAATATGGTGCACATTGCTGATCTAAGGTGAATTTCTGCCAGACTGCTTTCCAGTTTTCCCAACAATTCTTGTCAAGAGAATTGATATTTATAAAGCATAGATATGACGATGTCATTCTTTTAATTAAGGACATTCATTCTGCTTCTTAAGAAAGAATACAAACTCTTCTGGTTGACTTTTAAAGCCCTTCATGACATGGCTCCAGACTACATTTCCAGATCACCCATTATTCTCCTTCATGTAATCTGTAGTGCAACTACACGGGCACTTTTTTTTTTTCCCTTGAGGATCTTCTGTTCCACAAACTGATTGTTAAAATGAGTTCTTAAAGTTGTTTTGAAGCTGACCAACTGAGAAGGAAAAAAAAAGAAAAAGAAAAAACAGGCAGAGAAGCCTAAGATTGAAAGGTAAAGGTATCATCTAGCACAAGGTTTTTTAAACTTTTCTCCACTTGCAACCAATTGTTGCCTGAGAAATGTTTATAGGACCTTGAGTATATATAAGCATCTAGTATAGATATAAAAATCAAACATTTGCTGATAATCATAAATTAATTTAAAAACATTTTTTGGTATACATATAATTTTATACCATCTATTAAAAATGAAATGTGCATACTAATGAGTTAGATTGTTTGTTGATTTTTACATACAGAATTAAATCCTGGCAGAATACGTAAACTTTTTACTTTTACCAAATTTTTCCATGACCCCCAAATTCAATTATGCAACCCCATAAGGTGTTTCAACCTATAGTTTAAAATGCTTTGATCTAGCAGAGTTGTCACATTTTTTTCAGATAAACAACTGGAGGTCCAGAGACAGGAGGGATTTTCCCAGATTCCCATGGTGGATACTCATTGAAATCAAGATTCTGATCATTAGGTAGTTAAGCAGCACTGTACAGAGAGCATAATACCTGGATCCAGGAAGACCTGAATTCAAATCCTGCTTCAAACCCTAAACTATGTGATCCTGAGCAAGTCACTAAAACTCTCTGTGCCTCAGTTTCCTCATTTATAAAATGTTGTATGATGTCTCAGGGTTTTCCAGTTCTGAGCCCATATTCAAGCAGCTGGGTGGTGGAGTGGATAGAGTACTAGGCTTGTAGTCAAGAAGACCCCAGTTTAAATCTGCCCTCAGAAACTGATTAGTTGTGTACTCCAGGTTAATCATTTAAGTTTACCTCAGTTTCCTGAATTGTAAAATGGAAATAATAAGGCACCTACCTCAGCATTGTTGAAAGCTCAAATAAGATAACATTTGTAAAGTGCTTAGCATGGTGTCTGGCACAGAGTAGATGCTATAGAAATGCTTATTTCCTTTCTACTTTTATCACAATGCTTCTTCAGGATATACTGAATACTACTTCTTCAGAGGTCTTTTCACCATGCAGAGACACACATACAAAACTAGAGATTCCCATGATGGTATTGTTTTACATTGTTCTTAGGTGGGTATTGAGACAGGGCAAAGAAGGCAGGAAGGAAGAACAGTTCATCAGAGGAATCTGTATAAGAAAGAGTCAGACACCAAAAGAAATAAAGGATGAGCCTGAGCAGTGATGTTTCCCTAATCTGTTATGATTATAAGCAATATTTGGTGGGAGGAAAACTCTCCTGGAAGCAGACATGGTATATCTTGTTTTATTTTTAATTAAATGGGATTTTTTGGAAGCTAGTCCACTCTTTGCTGCCAAACTCACAACTCTAGTTGTACTCATTTCCTTTGATCAGAAGATGGCTGGGTGACAAGATTGTCTTTCTTAAAAATAGTCCCAGGGAAGGAGAAATCTATTTGAGGGTGCTTCCTTCCCTTCCTGTGGCAAGTAGAGAGCTCATAGTAGAGAGGAAAATTTAGTTTTGCAAAGCCCTAAGTCCTAACCTCAGCAACAATTTTGGAAGGCTATTTTTAGGGGTCTTTGTGAGACTGTTTCTCATAAACTAACTGAAGTAGGAAGCAAAAATGGCTAATAATATACTGTCCAGAATCGAAGTTGAAAGTGTGAGGGGATAATATCAAGGGACTGCAAAATGAGGGGGGGGATCTGTCAAGGGAAAGGGGTCTCAGAAAGCATCTCTTCCAACATGATTGGAAATCTTCTTTACAACACAATTGACAAATGGATTAGATGCCTGACCATTCTGTTTGGGGAAGGTCTAATGTTTTGCATAAAGCAGAAATCTTTCTACCTCCATCTTTTCATTATTGTTTTGCCTTCTGAAGCCAAACAGAGCCAACGTAATCCTCACTAATTTTAGATAATGAAAACAGTAATCATATTTCTTCCTCTCACCCATTTACCCACCTACTCAAGTTTTCTCCATGTTAAACATCTTCAATTCCTTCAATACAAACAAGATTTTTAAAAAATCTTTTTTATTATGCTGAATTTGAAATTCTTTTGTTTTCCTTCAATATGCTGCTTCTTGAAGGCAGCAACTATTTCTTGTTTTTGTTTTTCAATTCCAGGTATCTTTCATAAAACCTGTCCCAGTGCAGGCGTTTATTTTATAAATGCTGAACTTGAACTGTATCATATACTTTCTTCACTATCTGCTCTATTTTTACCATCGCCGGCTTAATACTCTTAGCTTTTCATGATCCTGCCTGAGACTTCTCCTCACTTCAACTATGTTGGAAGGTCCTTGATGACCTTCTTGGTGCTTCCTATACACATGTACATGACCACCCTACATCCAGGAAGTTCCAGAACAGTCAAGAAAAGAAAATGTGCTTTTAATAAGGGTTCAGTGAAGGACATCTCCTTTATTAGACCATTTGTCTAGGTTTGGGGTTCAATCACTAGGGTCACTCACTGAACCCTTCAGCTTCTAGCATAGTATATGTAAATAGTAAGCACTCAAAAATATTATTGATTGGCTTACTAGGGACATTGTATATTTTATTATTTATAAAATGCCTACTGTGTGCAAAACACTGGCAGGTTCTAAGAAAAGTACAAAGATAGATATGATATTTATAAACCAGTCCAACTCTGTACTTTTTCTTATTCTCATATTCCAACTTCCTTCTCCTGTCTACTCACTAGACCTAAACCTTGGATCATGTCCACCTTCTGCCTCTTCCAACTGGATCTAGTACAAATTTATGTTATCTAATCTCAACTGGCCATTCACTGAAACAAGACAATACCTTTTTCCTCCCTGATTCTCTATTCCACTTTCCACAAAGGTTATTCCAGACTTTTTCTTGACTTTTTAAGCCTCTAGCAATACCTACTCCCACCCTCTCAACTAATGATATGGTCTCATAGTTGTTTTTTTTTTTTGTTTGTTTGTTTGTTTTAAATCTGGCTATACACTGAGAACTCCTTCCCTCTTCCCTTTTCCTCCTTCCTCCTCAGCTGACAAACCTTCCCCATCATTTTACAACTTCCTGATTTCATCCCCTTCCCCCTCCCCCTTTTTTCCCTTTATTCCAGTTTTGGATGAAAAGATAGCCCTTCTCTTCTATAACATAACCCCTCTATACAAATACTGTTGATCCCCTGATCCCCATCCACCATTATCTTCTACAGCAAAATTTTCCCATTATAATCCCCTCCTCTCTAATTGTCAATCTTTTCCTAACAACAGGTTAGGAACATCCAAGTTTCTCCCATTTTCCCAAAATCTTCACTAGAGTCTATCATCCTATATCTCTCTCTTTCTCAGACAAATTCCATGAAAAAGCCATCTATAATAACTCTTGCCAGATAAGTGATGAACTTAAAATGCAGAGAGAAAGAGTCATAAATTTTGGGGCATGTGGAAATGTGTTTTATTGAACTATGTGTGCTTCTGATTATGGTTTTGTCACAACAGTCCATCACTTGGTTACTCAACTTTAGACTGACTGTTCTCCATGCCTGCAATATACCCCTTCCTCACCTCTGTCACATCGAATTCCACTCCTTCAAGATGGAGCTCAAGCATTACTATATTAAAAGTTTCTCCTGATCTCCCCGATGCTATTTCCCTTCCTTCAAAGCTATCTTGTATTTAACTATTTTATATTTATTTTTTAATTTATCATTTTTTAAAAGATTTTTATTTTCAAAACATATATATGAATAATTTTTCAACATTGACCCTTGCGTAGCCTTGTGTTTCAAATTTCCCTTCTTCCCCAACCCTTCTCCCCTAGATGGCAAGCAATCCATATATTTATTCTTTATATTTATTTTGTGAATAGTTTTAATAGGTACTTGAAGTCTCCTGTATTGGAATATACACTTCATGTAAGCAGAAATTATTTCATATTTGCATTTGTATTCCTAGCAGCTAGCAAAGTAGTATGTAGTAGCCACTTAAGTAGTCACAACAATTAATGTTTGTTGACTGTCAGTCTACAGGCATTTAAATGCTTACCATGTGCAAGGCTTATTGGTTGATTATCCTTTCTTCTCAAAGAGAACCAAAATGATGTCACTCTGTTAGAGTCAAGTTACAATATGACCCACTGTGAACCAACAATCCAATACAAATTAGAAATGCTCTAGCACAGGTCAGGAATAAATAGTCCATGTGAACAACTGGGGTAGATTCTTTAAATTTGTGCAATTCAAGTTTCTTTTGAGCTACTTCAGTTTTGCTTTGCTCATAAAGCACAGTGCCTTCTCTGACAACATTCCAGACTGTGCTAACCCTAGGGATAATAAGAAAGGCAAAAGCATGGTGCTTGCCCTCAGGAAGCTCATATTCTGATGAAGAGACGTGTGAGTAATTCTAAAATATATATAGCATAAATGGGAGATAATCTCAGAGTGAAGGCACTGACCACAGAAATTGATTGAATATTCATGATCAGTGTGAGGGCACAAATAATAGTCCAGGTGGCATTTATTAGTTGTTCCTTTGGGGTGGGGATGGTCTGTGTGGGTGTGCTTATAGTACTGTTTGCTCCCAGTTAACAAATGTTTAGTTTCCTTATCTTGGGGAAGTGTAATTGGTCCTGGTGCCAACCCTTTGCCTGCTTGATCTCACATTGGGGCTTATAATAATTAATGAAGTCAGGCTTCTCCACAGCATCTTTTCCATGGGCTTCTAGCCAAAGGGCCAGGTTCTCTAAGTTAGAGAGGGGGAAGGAGAGTGGGTAAAAATGACCCAGCCCCAGGTTACTAGGTAACCCAAGATAAAAATCTCTAATAGAGCCTAAGATACCTACCTCACCTTGGTCTGATGATGATCTATAGCTAGCATTCAATGTTTTCCAGAACACCGCTTCTTTGTAAATGGCAGAGGAAGGGCAATTGACTTCCTGGAGTGCCCAAAATGTAAAGTGGGAATAACTGTATAGGACATTGGCCTTGTGGTTCATAAGGCAACTTTTCTAGGAGGAAAATTGGAAAGAAAGAGTAAATAGGGAAGGAGTACAGAGGTCCAGATTTCTAGAAAGTTTGACTAATATCATGACATCCCAAAGTACTCCCTGAATTCATATCACCTTACTCTTGTCAGAACCTCTTTTTATACTTTTCCAAACTAAAAGTGTTATATAAATGCTAGCTATTATTATCAGGTAAGCATTCTATCTGACAAAGAAAAGATCATCTCAGGTTATATATTATGTTTGAAGCAGGTAATAGAAGGAAGAAAGTTCAAGAATTCAAAATGATAGATCAACCAATGATTTTTTCTCCCTTCACTGATCTTTTTAGAACACTTGTTATCTGTATCAGAATCAGAGATCAGAAAACTCAAAGTCTCTCATTTTCTACTCATCTGACAAATTTAACCATGTTCTCACGTATATGACTAATCATCTCAATAGGATTAAATAATTTTCAAGACAAGGAAAATGTTTTATGTATATGTATTCGTGTGCTTTCTCCCATAGTAATCTAGCATAGTGCTTTATACATAGTAGGCATTCAAAAAGTATTTGTTGAATGAGTCAATCATTTCCTAAATAGAGATTATCCAGAAGAGAGCAACCAAATCAACTGAGAAATTGAGGTTCCATGAATGATGAGGATGATCATGGTGATGATGTTAAAGAAATAAGACTTTTTTTACTTCACTTGGTTAAAATGTGGTATTAGCAAGTCAGTAAGTTTGGAGCAAGTCAGTAAGTAGGAGTTTGATCATCACAATTAAATCTGCACAGAATCAAACTATTTCCCTTCAGCCACAGATTTGTAAGTCTAATCCTCATGAACTATTTCATAAATTCATGCCTTTAAGACAGTACACAGTTTAGAAAAATCTCTCACAAAACAACTCAAGGTATTATTAGATCTAGTCTAGAAAAAATTGTGAAGCAATGTTGAAGACAATGACCACATTTTTTCCCCACTAAACTGGATACAGAAGATTGCTCTGTTATCTTGCTATCTTTTCAGCAATGGATGCTTGGTGAACTGAACCCCACTGATTAAACAGATAATTTTGTTTGAGACAGAAAAGTATCTGATAAGGAGTAACAAGCCCTAAGACTTTGAGTAAAATTTCTATCTCAACGCAAAAATACAAATTTACCAAAATGACTTCTATAAATGGAGAATATAATTCTTAACAAAAACTCCAAAAACAAAGAGAACATCAGAGTTATATGACAAGGGCAGGGTGGGGGGAGGGGAGAGGGAAGTGGGTTGTAGTATATAAAGCAAGTAATAAATGATTCATGGACAGTGAATATCCATTGGTATCCTTAGAAAGACCTAAAGAAAGCTCCTCCTTCCCAGTAGACCAGCAGTATTTTACAGAACCAGAATTTAGAGCTGAGAGGGACATTAGAAGTTATCTATTCCATCCAACTCATTTTGCAGTTGATGAAACT
The DNA here is from genome assembly GCA_023553655.1 of Myrmecobius fasciatus. NCBI lineage: Eukaryota > Metazoa > Chordata > Mammalia > Dasyuromorphia > Myrmecobiidae > Myrmecobius > Myrmecobius fasciatus. The sequence goes on from JAJPUD010001568.1 coordinate 27,937, forward strand.
GAGGCCCAGAATGATTTAACCAATTTCACAGAAGTAATGCTAGCAGAACCTTGATTTGAGCCCAGATTCCCAGATTCCCAATTCATTGCTTTCCCTATTGTACCATATAATCATCATCATCATCATCATTATCACAACAATAATAGCAAGAACAATGGCTAAATTTAATAGAACTTGAAAGTTCTTAAAGTACTTCATATATTATCTTATGTCATTTTCACAATAATCCCCTATGGAAGGTATTATAATTATTCCCACTTTACAGATGAAGAAACTGAGGCTAAGAGGTTAAGTGACTTGCCCAGATTACATAGCTAATATCCATGGGTAGGATTTGAACTCAGATCTCCTTGATTCCAAATCCGGGACTCTACTCACAAAACCAAAGGGCTTCCTAGAGTTACACAAGATGGGTGTGGTTGAGTTGTAGTCTAAAGGTAGGAAGTACACACATCAATGAAACTGATTCATAAATTTGATTCATCAAAATAACTCTAAGCTATAGGAGACACAGGAATGGCTTTGTCTCAATCTTCTTTCTTCTTGCCCAGAAGGAAGCTAGAGGAAATCTCACCACAGTATTGAATAAATTTCAAATTCAAATCATCCAACCACACTTGGGCTCTCATGGTAGGCCAACCATTCTTTTATTCCCTGCTAATTGATTCTCCATCTCATTCTCTACATAAGCTTTTCTAAACTTTTTTTTCCTTACTGAAACCTTCTCCATTTCTTCTTCCACCCCTTCCACTACATATTTTGATTTTTTTCAATTGAAGAAAAAAAAAAAAGAAGTCATTAAAAGTGAGTTGGCTCTTCTCTCATTCTCTTTATCTCAAAATCCCTTGACATCACCTCCTGCTCTCTCCTCCTTTCCCCGGTTTCTCACAGTGAGGTGGTCCCTCTTGCAAAGTCAGTCTATCTACATGGGCATTTGTTCCAATCCCTCTCATCTTCCCCAGCAGATTGTAACTTCACTCATTTTCCCTCTCTGGAATCTTCAATCTCTCTCTATGAATTGGTTTATTTTCGATTGCCTTTAGATATTCCCAAGTTTTCTTCATTCTTAAAACAGCAACAATAATAAGGCAGATAATATGGCTCAGTGAATAGAAAACTATCCCTAGGGTCAGGAGGAAGTGAGTTCAAATCTGGTCTCAGACACTTAACACTTACTAGCTGTGTGACCCTGGAAAAGTCACTTAGCCCCAACTGCCTCTCAAAAAAAAAAAAAAAAAAAGCAAAAATAGGAGGCAGCTAGGTGGTGCAGTGGATAGAGCACCAGCCTCCTGAACTGAGGAGGACCTGAGTTCAAATCCTGGGTGAATCACTTAACCCCAATTGCCTCAGAGGGGAAAAAAAAAAAAAAGAAACAAAACCTACAAATTCTTCACTAGACCTTACCATCCCTTCAAATTACCAAATTCCTTGAAAAACTTGTCTACACTCCCTATCTGATACCTCTCTTCCTTCTCATCCTTACATTACTAACTGCTCTTTGGATATCTCAAACTAGATGTTTCATAAACACCTCAAACTCAAAATGTCTAACACTGAACTCACTATATCCTTCCAAAACTTTTCCCTCTTTCTAATTTGCCCATTACTGCTGAGGGTACCACCATCCTCCAAGTCACTTGGACTGATAACTTTGGTGTCATCCAATTCAGGCCAGTTCCAATGATTTCGTGATGAACAGAGTCATCTACACCCAGAGAGAGAATTGTGGGAACTGAGTATAGATCACAATATAGCATTTTCACTTGTTTTATTATTGCTTGCTTACATTTTATTTTCTTTCTCATTTGATTCTTCTTATGCAGCAAGATAATTGTATAAATACTTATGGTATATTGGATTTACACATATTTTAACCATGTTTAACAGATATTTGATTACTTGCCGTTGGAGGGGGTGGGGGAAAGGGGTAGAAACTGGAACAGAAGGTTTTTCAAGGGTCAATGGTGAAAAATTATCCTTGCATATGTTTTGAAAATAAAAAGCTTCAATTAAAAAAAAATTGCACCTCATTGCACCTGACATGTTCAATCTGTTGTTAAATTTTGTCACACACACATATACACTACAATGTGAATCTATGGATTTATGTCATACAACCACTGTCCTCAATCAGACTTTCCTCACTTCACACCTGGACTGCTGCAATAGCCTTCTGCTTGTAGGTAGACTACTACAACAGCCTCCCAGCCTCAAGTCTCTTCCAATTTTAATCTATACCCATCAATTGCCAAGGTGACTTTCCTAAAGCATAGACCCTTGCCACACCCTTTACTCAATAAACTCAGTGGCTTTCTATTACCTCTGGAATTAAATCTAGAGCCCTCTGGCATTTAAAGCTCTCTAAATAGTCCCTTCATACTCTCCAGACGCCCTTTCACTTTTCATTATTCAGCTAAACTAGCTTACTTGCTGTTCCTCTCACATAGTACTCCATCTTCCTCTCTGTAATTGTTCACAGGCTATCCCCATCTCACTTCTGCCTCTGACCTCCTGTGGTTCCTTTTAAGCCTTGGTTCAAATCCCAGTTTTTTCCAGGGATCTTTGCTGGTCCCCCTTCCACAACCCCATCATTCTCCAGTGCCTTCCTCTCTGAGAATACTTTCCATCAACACTACATATCTTTTTATATTTGTACACTGCTTTCTCCATGATTATGTAAGTTCCTTGAGGATAGGGACGCTATCTGCCTTGCTTTGCATCCCTAGTACTTAGCAGAGTGCCTGTCACCTAGAACACACTTGATGAATGTTTATTGACTGACTGACCAAGGATGAAATTAGATTATCTTTTGACTGCTTCATTAAGAGACCCTCAAGGTTTTCCAACAGAGAAGGAGAGACAGACAGGTAGATTGTCGGAGAGAGACACAGAGAGAGACAGAAGACACAAAGAGAGGGAAAGCTGCTTCTGGGTTTTTCTCTGACTGCAAGTAAAGTACCTCTGCCAGCTGCTTGCTGCTCCACCCATCAGGAAGGGGGCCAAAAAAAGAAAGCCAACAGAGGAAAAGAGGCTCCTTAGAAGACCTCTGTGTTGCTAAGACCCACCCACTTCCCGTTGAGTCAGGTTATGGTTCTGTTCCTTGCCAGGTTTCTTATTGGTCAGAGGATTCCCTGAATATTGAAAGCTATTTCACACCTTCCAAATTCCAAGCTCCAGACCAAATCTGAGGAATAGGTGGAGGTGTCTCCACTGTTCAACCACCAGCCTGCCCAGTAAACAACAGAGATCTGCCTCCTCAATCCAGTCCCACAATTCACTGAGGCCCACTTTCTGGCTAGAGCAGAGTTGAGGAGAGGCAGATCTTTAGATTTCCAAAGAGCTAGAAGGTAACAAACTGCTAATTGATAACAATGTTTGCCCTATGCCTATGTTTATAGCAGGATGTTCCCACCAAGATCTTCTATCTGCTCTCCAGGTGCTTATTCCAGGGCCCAAGGTGATGTAGTTTGGGGAGAGGGAAAGAAAGGAAAAGAAGGGTAACTGAACTGACAGAGCACTCCTGAGGATTATTTCTATCTTTCTTGTTGAGTCTAATCTTTGACTACCATTTTTCTAGTTCTTGGGTAGCCTGGGCTCACTTTAGGGCAAAAACTATGGGTGAGAGTAGAGTTGTGACTAAGCAGTTTGTGAGCCTAGCAGACTGGACTCCCACCCCCTTCTTCCATTTGTCTTTCAATTGAGATTCAAATGGGAAAATTTCTTCCTCATCACATAGCTATTGCTTAGTTTGATTATTGCTGGGTGAAGTCAGGCAACTAATTGGCATGAAGAATAATGTCAGCTGATGTAATGAATGGAGGTGGAGCCTAAGAGAGACTTCCTAGTCATGATCTGGCTTTCTCTTGTCTTCCTTTTCAGTGATCCAAGCTTTGAGTGCCTTCTCTTTACAGCTTCTTTTCCCTTTCTCAGGTTCTTACTCCAGAGATATCTTGATTCTGCAAGATCACTTCAGCCCTGTAACTCCCACTTCATCAGGATCCTCTCTCCTGGCACTTCCTTTCCTCCTTCTGATTGAAAGGAGGACACCTCTCCTCCCAGAACCACAAGTTAAGGTCCAAGTCCAAGTTATCTCTCTCTTCATTTTTCATTCTGGAGCCCAAGTCATCAATTACTTCATTTTCCATTTCTGATCCTCTGTATGTACCTTTTCCATTCTCTCTACTTGGCTCCCACTTCTCTGTTTTCTGTTTCCTTTTGTAAAGTGTTTCCTCATTAGCCTGTAAGCTCCTTTAAGGACAGGGACTATCTTTTGACTTTCTTTTTATCCCTAATACAGTCCAGCAATTGGCTCAGAGTTGGCACTTAGTCAATATTTATTGACTAACTGACTACCCCAAACTTATTATCTTAGTCTCTGTTCCTTGTCAAGTCCTTACAGCTAAGGGATCTTAAATACTGAAAGCTTTCAAGACCCAAAAGACTCTCTAATGGCAGAATTTCCAGCATAGTAATAGATAGCTGGGAGATATTTAAGGAGACTAGATCATCAGGATATTTCAAATCATACCATGTAGGTTAGTTGCCTTCTCTATCTGATTATAAGGCTGGCCTTATGCATGTCCTTCTAAGGATACTTCAGCCACTTTGAAAATGAAGGTAACATATTACTTAGATCAGTAAAGAGAAGGTAAAGGAGGAAAACAAATAACATTTCCTCCTGTTTCCAGGAGGGCTGAATTCAATGCTTGGTTTACTAACTTGTTATCAAGAGAAAAAGCACTTATCTACTTAGCTTCAACTTTCTCATCTATAAAAAAGGTATACTAACATGTGGGCTATCTAAACCTGCTCTTGAGAGATAGCAGGCAGGATTGCAGAGCTTCCTGATTCCTTTTAGTATCAGGACTATTTTTAATGCCAAAAAACTTTACAAATACCCACATGATAGTGCTTATTTATTAGTAGTATCAATTAAAAAAATACTTCAGGAACCCTTTAAAAATATTTTTATTCATCATAAATATTTATCCATATACACTTGAAAATAGTTAATACATATTATGGCATATTATTAATCAGTCTACAGAAGGTATGTTTGCTTATTTATCATAGTGTTCCCATGAACTTTTACAATGACTCTGTAGCCTCCCAGGGGTTTACAGCCACTAACTACCCCACTAGTTTCCAATTTGAATTAGGATTCAAAAGATGTGAGCTCTTACCCTGGCTCTTTCACTACCTGATTGTGTGATCTTGGGCAAGCTTCAGTTCCTTCATTTATGAAATCAGAGGTCTGAACAGGATGGTACCCTTTCGACTTGAAGTTCTCTTCTTCTGTGCCTCAAAGTTACTGTGTAAATGCTAGCTGCTCTTATTGAAGTTGGGACCAAAATGAGAGTAATATATATTATTCAGGGACAAACTCCCTGACTAGGGAGACTCTTTAAGAAATATGATGGAGACCAAAGAATAAGGAAGGCAGTCTTAAGTTGGATATCAACTCAAAGAGTACCTTCTCTGTGGAAGGTGTGGTAGAAGGTATTAGATTTGTAGTAAGGATATGCTGGGTTTAAATCCCTAATCTGGCATTTACAAAAAAATCGTCCTTTCATATCTCTGGCCCTCTATTTCCTTATTTATGAAATAGGAAATAGTACCTGGACCACTAACCTCACAGAATTATGCTGCTCAAACAAGATCATATAATATATAAAGCACTTTATAAATCTTAGTCAGAAAACTGTAATTTTGTTATTATTTGTTATCCTATTAATTGTCTTAGAGTTTCAAAGAAGAAACCATTCCTGGATGTGGAAACTTACATCTGCAGGTAGGGATGATAAGAGATGTATGCAAATGGCTAAAAAACAGAAACATAGAATCTGAGAAATACAAAGCTCTATAGAAACTCAGAGGGTAGTCAGTTGATGAAAAAAATATTTATTAAGCACCTATCATGTGCTAAGCTCTGTGCTAAACACAGGAGATACAAAGGCAAGAGATGATTCCTGCCCTCAAGGAGTTTACCGTCAAATAAGGAAGATAATAAGCAAACTTTGTACAAACAAGCTATATGCAGAATATGTTGGAGATAATCAACAAAAGGTAGGCACAATAATTAAGGGGAATAAAAAGAACCTTATTATGGGATATGGGAGTGCAAGAAGGAAGCCAGAAAAGCCAGGGAGGAGGGAAAGGATAGGCATGGGAGCCATCAGAGAAAATGCCCAGAGTCTGAAGATAGAGTGTCATGGGTGAAGAACAGCAAGGAGGAGAAGGGAATATATGATAAATCATGTGATATATTATGATATGGTATATTATATTTTATATTATCTAATATCTCCTGGAGGTGCAAGGAAGAAGTCAGGGGAGTTTATTGAGTAAAGGGAAAAGGAAATGAGGCTACCAGGTACGTGGAAGCTGAGGAATGGATAAAATTGCCTCTACAGCCAGACACATCTTCACAAAGTCCTACATTGCATCATAACATAGAGGTGACCCACCCATGGCTCTTCCAGATGAACACAAGACTCTGGAAGCTTCTACTAGGCTAGAATGGAAGCAAGCTTGGCAAGTTGTCTTGCAGCAGACAACTATGCTTTCTCGGAATCATCTTAAGTAAAGGCAGGGTCTTCATCACCAGTCTGACCACTAGAGATGAAATATTTGGCATAGTCACTTATTAATACAAAATGACCTTCTGTCTTGTGCATCTCCTTTTAGATTCTGCAGAGTGAAGGGAAAGTGAAAATGCTAAGAATCACAAGTTTTAGGCAGCTTACAAACATTGACTTAGTTATTGGTACTCTAAATATGAGATCTTTGGACACTGAACCAACAAGTGGAATTAAATTTCTAAACAGAATGAACAAGGTAAGCAGGCCATAGCAATGAATACACTATTAGTATTGGGATGGTCTCAGCCTAAAGCATATAGCAATATCAGATTTAGAATTAAGCCATCCTGATACCCAATCTCTTCTTGGTATCATTAAACCACCTCCCTCACCTTCTGTTTTAATACTGTCTTCTTACTGCTCAGTGCTAAATTTTCCATATTCCTTGAGCAGAGCAGAGCGGTGTCTAAATATTGGTTTAGGACTGAGTAAATACTTTCCTTTTCCATAATGGCAAACACACACTGTTTAACTTACAACTCCCTTGATTGGGACAAGCATTTTACAAGGCAAAATGAGTTATAGATTAATTCTGCAATATGTAAGCACCTGTTAGGCAGCACAAGACACACCAGTGCTCATTATATAAAGCCAGAGCCTTCAGGGTGAAGCTCAAACTCATTAGTTGTGTTGTTGAACAAATGTCAGCTCAACTGCTTAGGCTTTTAAAGGTTCAAAAGAAATGAAAAATAAGTTCTCATGAGTACTTCCCAAGGCATTTCCTGTTTACAGAAAATACTAAGCAGCTATATTGGAAATTAAGACTTAGGAGTTTCTGATCATTTGTCTTTGGAAATTAATTTCTGAAGGATTATCAAGGGGAATGGAAAGGATGAACAGAATGGTGGGAACCAAGTTCTGGATTTGGAAGAGGGTATGGGATTGAATTCGAGTCCATAATTTACTTCCAGGGTGACTTTGGACAATTCATTCTTCCCCGAGCCCCAGTTTCCTCATCTGTCAAATGGCATGTACTCAATAATCTCTTAAGGATGCTTCCAGCTTTAAATCTGCAGTCTCACATGAAACTGTGCTATCAATTCTAAGATTACTCAGCCCAGGGTCAGGCCCCTATTTCTGAATTTTTCTCCTTGGAATCGAAGTCTGTCACAATAAGACATAGGGCAATGCATCACTGAAAAGGGGAACATGAGGAGGACTCAGATCTACCCCACCCTGGAGAAGCTTATCCAGAGAAAAGGCAAGATGGATGAACTGAGACGTGAAAACAAAGCTGCAATCAAGGCAAGTTCCAAACTCTTAAGTTCCAAGGACACAGACTACTGCTGGAGCTGTAACTAGAGAGGTATTACAAGCTGCCCCTGGGGTCAAAGAATGAAGCAAAACCGTAAAGCTTTACCCAAGAGGATGGTATGGGAAGGAACTTCCCCAACTAAGTAACCAAATGGTCACTTCCTATTTTGATTAATTAATCTTGCTAAGTAAGCACTTTGCTATTTTTCTTTCCACAGTGTGGCAAGATTACAAGTGTTGTTTGCTTTCTCCAAATTCAGCACCCTGAGACAAAGCCACTGTTAAGGCACTGTTACCATTTTCAATTCATAAGAATTATAGAATTGCAAAATCAGATGAGATCACCAATGTCATCCAAGTCAGTCCCTGTCCAAAGCATGAGACCTTCCTCTAAACCATTTTATAAGTCATTATCCAGCTTCCATTCAATTTACCATATATCTATTAAGCATTTCCTCTATCCGAGGCACCAAAGTTACAAAGATGAGAAATTTATAGTCTCAAAGAGTTTATGCTGTAATGGGATAGATAAGCCATGTCAATCAGTCAGTATACAAACAACATAAAAAAATGAAATGGGGGAGAGGGTTATAGTGGAAAAAAAAAAGGAAAAAGAAAAAAAAAAAGCTCAAAACCCAAGTGCAATGGAACTAGAGAGAACCTATTTCTTTCTTCTCCCATAATAGCAATCCCTCTTCTAGAAAATCACAAATCTCCATAAGCTATTGGAGGCTTGTGTAATTTGAACTTCTGAGTCTGTGCCCAGTGGTTCCCTGGAGGAGTCCACCCCTAGAGATAAGATAGATAAGTAAGTGTACACAGTGAACATATAAGTTGTTTCTGCTTTATAAATGAAGCACTTTGACAGGTGTATTAATTTTTTTAGGCCATTAGGGCACTCCTCAGTAAATGACTGTCTCAGTATACGAAAGAGCACCTGAAAGGCCTGGAAGAGGCCATTACTAGTTCCATCCCACTCCAGGAGGCTTCATTTATCTAAAAGGGACAATTTATAATTTTAGCATCCAATACAGCATTATTCACTAGTGATAGTATCAGCTTCTCCCATGAGGGTGAAAACAAACAAACAAACAAACAAACCCAGCTCTGCCTTTGGTCCCTTTATGCCTGAAAGAAGAAGATACAAACTGATGGTCAGGCAAAATCCTCTCTCCTGGGGCTGTAACTGCCCAGCAAGTGGTTACAAAAGAAAGCATCTACAATCTTGCTTTTGGCTGTATTTTTCTTATGTCAGGGATAGACAAGGATAGACAGGAAGTAGATCAGCTGGGATTTTTTTAAGTAAAGCAGGAAGGACAAAGACAGTTGGTTCCAATTATTCAGTGAATATTTCAATCAATTCCAAGTCTACCTAGAATTCAGAGGTTTTTAACCTGGAGTCCATGAACTTAAAAAAAAAATAACATTTTAATGTAATTGGCTTCCTTTGTAATCCTATGTATTTTGTTTTATTTAGGCTTCCCAAGATTGCTAGTGGGTCCATGACACACACAAAAAGAGAAGCCCTGAATTAGATGGTCACTTCCTTCTCCTCCCAGGTTTCTTTGTTTTCTTTGATTAACCTAGTTCTTTAACAGGAGGAGCCAAGATTAACTTACTTTCTACAAGTACTTAATAAAGTTTTTTCAACAGTGTTAGGAAAGTACTTTATAGTGTATTTTAAAAGCCCTGTGGTGTTCCATTTTAAGTTTCAGGGGGTGGGGGGTGGGGTGGAGGGAGGAAGAAAGACAGGGAGCAGAGACAGACAAGGAGACAGAAACAAAAATAGAGAAAGTCAGAGAGAGACAGACACACACACACACACACACACACAGACTGAGCTAGAGAGACAGAAAGGAGAGGAAGGAAGAAGAGGAGGAGGAAGAGGATGGGGGGAGAAATGGGGAAAGGAGAAAGAGGAAAGAGAAAGAGGAAAAGGAAGAGGAGGAAAGAGAGAAAGAAAGACAGGGAGGGAGGGAGGGAGGGAGAGTGAAGAGGGAAGTTTCCTCAAGGTGGCTGAATGTATCAACAGCCAAGCAATAAAACCTAGAGCTCCAGATTTGATGGAGATCAGTTACTTTTAGTTACCAGGAAAAACACCAGGAGCAGGACAAAGGAACTTAGGAGTTACAAAGTTGCAGATATTATTTCTGATTGGAAAAAGACTAAGGCTTTTTGTGGTGAAAAGAGCATCATCTATAGTATCAGAGAACCTGAGACCATTTCTTTGCTGTTTGTTATTTTGTTACATATGTGACTTTGGGCAAAATCCTTTCACCTTTACGGGCAGCAGTTTCTCCACTTATATATAATAATGGAGTCAAGGGACAGTGGGAAAGAGAAAAAATAAATATTTAAAAACATAAAAGAAAGGGGTCAAACTAGTCCCTTTCACTTTTAAATCCCATGAACATGTGACAGATACACATATTGATCTTTATTCTCAATCACATCTAAGGAAGGCTGATCTTTCAGAAATTAGGTTAGGCACTACTGTCCAGATCAAATATATAGTTAGGTAGATAGGTATAAATAGATTTTTTTTATATCTATAGCTATATATATATATATATATATACACACTCTAAACTTGATATATTTGTGTATATGAATGTGCATCTTTGTGCATATATATATATCCATATAGAAAAAAAATATATAGCTGTGTGTGTGTGTGTATACAGAGTGAGAGAGAGAGAGACACAGAGAGAGAGACAGAGAGAGAGACAGAGACAGAGACAGAGAGAGAGAGAGAGAGTGTGTAAGAGAGTGTATCATCAAGAGAGGCATTCTCCCATGGAGCTAAGCATGCACACTTAAGCACTGTTTGGGAAAGATATTTGCTCTGATTACCAAAGGACATGAATAATTAAAGATTTCTGGTTGGTCCTTGACTCTCTCTATAGGACAGGAAGGGCAGAGGGGTATCAATATGGAATATGTCAAAAAAGATTAGTGACAGAGACATGATGAACTTTCTGCTCAATGGATTATAAGGAGAAAGCAAAGACAGCTTCCAATCTCCTAGGCTTTCCTGTGAAGTTTGTGCAAGTGAGAAGGCTGAAAAGGTCTGTTTCTCAACATTGCCATCACCAATGGAATGAAGCAAGGCTACATGCTTTCTCCCGTGCCTTTTAGCATGATATTTTCAGCAGTGTTGTCAGATGCCTTCAACAAGGAAGAAAACAGCATCAAGCTCAGCTACCACATTGATGTTAAATTATTTAACTTTTAAAAGCTACAAGTCAAGACGAAAGTGGAGGGAGAGTTGGTATGTAACTTTTAAGTTCACAGATGGTTATATATTCAATGCAGCTTCTAAAATTGAGATGGGCAATAAAGTACGGATCAATTCTCTATTGCTTGTACTAATTTTGGCCTAACAATGCCAAGAAAACACAAATTCTCCACTAACAAGCATCACACCACTCATAAAGGAACCATTGATATGGCAAATGGAGAAATTTTGAATATTATGGATAGGTTCACTTATCTTGGAAATAAACTTTCCAGGGATGTACACATAGATGCTGAGGTTGATACACACATTGCCAGAACTAGCTCCATGTTTGGGAGGCTCCAAAGGAAAATGTGGAAAAGAAGAGGTATTAGGCTTCCTACCAAACTGAAGGTCTACAGAACTGTTATGCTGACTTTATTGTATGTCTGTGAAACTTAGTATACCAGCACCATGCCAGGAAACTGAATCACTTCCATTTGAATTGTCTTAAGAAGATTCTGAAAATCACCAGGCAAGATAAGATACTAGACACTGAGGTCCTTTCTTGAAATAAACTGTGGAATGCAACTTAGATTGGTTGGCCATAGTATTCGAATGCCAAATGTACATTTGCTTAAAAGACTATTTTATGGAGAAGGCAGATGCTCATGTGTTGATCAGAAGAAACAATACAAGGACAATCTTGAGGTTTCTCTGAAGAACTTTGGAAGCATTTGAATGACAAAAATACACTGACAAAGGACCACCCAGCATCTTGTGCCTGAATGAAAGAAGACACTGTGCTCTATGAGCAAGCCAGGATGTTAGTAGTTCAAAAAAACCATGAGGTGCACAAATTTAGAGCTGTCTCCACTTCAAATGTTCACATGAACCATTGGTGCCTGGTCTGTAGTAGAGCCTTCCAAGCTCATATTGGTCTGATCAATCACAGGTGGACACACTCTATTTTGACTCCAATATAATGTCATTTTGCTCCTCTTTAAGAACAAAAGGCAGCAACCAATCAAGACTCTTGTGAACTTCATGCAAGCAGAAAGACTGAAAAGGCTTTTCTCTCAACGTTACTATTTTCATCTCCTCTGCTCAAGCAAAGAGAAAATAGGAGAGGCAGCTAAGGACTTGAAGTCCCATTTCAGCTTCCCCAAAATAAGCCTATATTCTTGCTACCATGTTCAACAACATTGCACAGCAGAGAAAAGGAAGGGAAAGAAGTCTCCTTCTCTTCCTCCCTTATTTACAAAAATTGTCTTTCCTTGATCTTTTTGAGGAATGAATGGATCTGTGTTGGTTATGAGTCCTCTTTAGACACTATCCCCAATCACAGGGAGATATGAAGACCAATTAAGAGTTGCCAGTCATGCCTATTCTTTGGCAAGTGGTCAAAGTATGTCCCTTCTCACTGAGCCACAACACACATATCTTACTTTAAGGGAAATTCCCAGTTCAGCAGATATGGGATTAAGGTGGGGAAGAGATCTCCCTTGATTACCCCTAGTATATATTTATAAAAATAGAATTTATTATTGAAGAATTTGTGTATGACAACTAATATTACCATAATCTGACATATATTAAAGGAACAAAAATCACTATAGACTCTTTAGAATCTTTTCACTGATGTACAACTGATTAGGCAATGATTGATACTTGCAGAAGCATCAATCAGTGCCTAATTTGACTCTGGTTTGCCTTCCAGGCTTAAATAAAAAAAACAAAACAAAACAAACAAACAAACAAAAACATTCAGCTAATCCTGAGCCAAAATCCTACTCATCCTTTTAGACTCACCTCAAATGGTTATCTATTCCATAAAGAAAGCTGACTCCTGAACCTGGAAGTGATCTCTCCTCAATCTGAACTGTATAGTAACATTTACTAACACTTAAAAGATACTTCTTATATTCTACTTTGTAATGTAAGTTATTTTGGTCTATATCCTAACCCCCAAGAAAATTAGAAGTAAGTTGTGTTCAAGCAAAGACTGATTTATTCAGTTGCTCACACACACACATACCTAGCAGAAGTAGTAGTTTCCACATTGTAGTTGTGTAATAAGTGTTTTCAGAATGAATGATATTTATGAGTAAAATAGACTCTGGAAAACAAGCCCAAACTTAGAGAGTGAGTTACGAATGTCACAGGTAGTAATCATTATTTTGTTTTAAAAGTCAGTCAAAGAAATAGAAGTTACTTTCCAATAATTTAATGCAATTCAACAGACTATTGCTATGTTAGAGACTCAGGGAAATGAAAAGTTTCAATACAAGGGCCTCTGTCCTAATAGAACTTAGAAATAAATCTTTCAGAGAATAAGTAGGAACACAAGGAACATGGAAGGAGTATTTGAAGGGCAATTGATTGCCAGATAATTAATCTTCTCCTAAATATAACAACCACTCTCACTTCCATAATGCTTTTAGTTTTAGTGCTTTCCTCATAGTAAACAGTCTTGGAAAGTGGACAGTGGCCACATCATTCTCCCAGTTCTGTAGATGAGGCAACATAGTCTCTGAAAAGCAGTTATTTGCCCACAGTTCCAAGGCTAGTAAATCCAGCTCTTTTAGTTCCTACTATTATCTTCTCTTTCAGACATCACAGAGCACTTTGTTTTGAAGCTCTCTAATATGTTTGGTGCATATTATTATATATTATATTCTCCAGGTTAGTGTCATACTCTGCAGACAGTAAATTCCTTGAAGTCAAGGACTATGTCTAAACTTTTAACGTGGTCTTAAGTTTGTATTGCTCCTACTCTCATTACTTCATACTGTGCTCTGTACACAAGAGGCTTCTTATAAATGTCACATTATTGTATTATGTTGTATTATGCTGCATGGTTCAAGTCACTTCCAAGAAGCCTCCCAAATACTTTCAGTAGGCTGACCTACAAAGTTTGCTGCTCCTTCCTACAGTCCCCTAAGTGATGTCTAGATGGGATACTGGCAAAGGGTGCTACAGTGAGAAAAGCACATTATCTCCACCGATCCATCTACAAGTGAACAAATTACAGCCTCCCTGGATCTTACTTCCCTCTTCTGTAAAGTGAAGGGAATTGATTTAGATGATGTCCCATGTCCCTTCCAGCTCCAGAATTCTCTTATGATTTAGTGAGTCCCATCAAAGGTAGCTGTTTGGGGAAGGGCAGAAATAAGAAAAAAGCAAAAGATCTCCGTTGTTTTGGACGGACCATCCCCAATTCACTCAAATACTACACACCTTCCACATGAGCTTGCCCTTCCAGACATAATTTGGATTCAACTGCTTGCTGCTCCCAAATATTCCCCCACAGTCACAATCTCATTGGATTCCTGGAAGCTGCTTCTCAGCTGAGCTGTGTACATGCGGGGGCCCTCGCTGATGTTCTAATAAGGGGATTATTTCCTCTTCCCGTTGCTTTTTAGAACCTCCGCACTCTCCGGGTCGCAGCTTTGACAGCAGCACCTCCGCGGTGTTTTTCCATAGCTAGGATTAGTTTCCTACCTCCCCTCCTCCCCCCCCCCATCCCAGTCCTCCCATCTCCTCTCTGTTTTGGCCCAGTATTGCTCTTCTCCGAGAGACTACTTGAACAGCCATAAACCCGAAATACCTAAGTAACAAATGAGTCACAAAACTTCCCTGGGCCCGGGCTCTGATGATCTCTGGGTATGTTTAGGGGGAAATAGCAGAGGAGCTGCCCAGAGAGAAGAGAAGGGAGAAAAATAGACATTAAAAAGAGCAAGTTGGCCAAGGAGGCTGACAGCATCTGAGTGGGCTGGAGGGAAGGCGGGAGCGCAGGGGAGCCAGTAGGCGGGCAGCATGTAAAGGTGAACTTGGAGTTGTGGTCCGTCCCACCCCATCTGACTCAGGCGGTGGGGAGGCCCCCTCGGGAGCTACAAAAGCCTGGCTGTCTAAGAAGGCTCAGCTGGAGAAGTCACCTGACTGCCATCCTGCTTTGTTTACAAGTTCTGACTTCTCAGGCTTCAAGTGTTCTTTCAAAAGGCCTTTGCAAGGCTGTTACCCAGAGAACTTGGCAGCGGATCTGTCCCGGGGCCAGCTCGACTCCCCCCTCCTCTAAGATGCTGAAAATGGAACAGGGCGAGCCGAACCGTCCACAGGGACTGGCTCTCCCTGGCCCGCCTGAAAAGAAGAGGTGACTGTTCCTCCACCAGAACTTAAGGGCCACCCCAGCAGGGGCTTACTCCCACAGGGGCAACGGATGCCTTCCTCGCTAGATCTTGGGTACTTTTTGTACTTAGCTGTGAGATCCAGCAGTCTTTGCCCTTGAAAAACTGCGTAATGAACTGGCTTCATGGGGATTTTTCTGGTCTAATACTACCCCCCCATCCCCACGCCCCCACCTGCCCACCTTGTTTTGCGGCTCACCTGTCATGACAACAAAAATTTCTACAGGAGTCATAATTCACATTTCTATAGTCTGCTAAGTATTACTAATTCCCATTTTACAAGTGAGGACTCTGAGTTTGGGAGACATGACAAGAAATGCCCATGGTCACACAGCTAGGGTAAGAGATTGTGTATGCTTTTTTGTTGTCTCCCCCATTAAAGTGTGAGCTTCTGGAGAATATGGACTGTCTTTTGATTCTTTTTTATATCCCCAGCATTTAGCATAGTGTTTGGAAAATACTAGTTGCTCAATAAATATTTATTGATTGAAAATCAAAAACAACCTGGTCTAGAAACAGAACAAGTGGACAGAGCTACAGGACAACTCCTGCAGATTTACGGGTCTGGTCTATATTTCTCTTCATCCCACTGCTTCTCACCAATTTGTCAAAAAACAATTTATTAAATATCTAATATGTGCCTAACCCAGTCCAATCCAAAGAATATTTAAATTCCTGCTATGAACACTGTGCCACATAGATTCTGAGGATACAAAGAATTTTTTTTTAAATATTCCCTGACTTCAAGGAGTTTATATTCTCCTGAGGTAGAGGGTGGGGAGGGGAGAGGAACACAATATGGTACCTTGTTAATATATAAGGGATCATTTGAGAGGGGGAAAATTCAGAAAAGTTTCTGATAGTTGCCTGAGAGCTGACACCTGAAGGAGACTAGGGGTTCTAAGAGATGGAACTCTCTTAGGAGAGGAAAGGAGGCAAAGTTTCTAGTCTTGGAGAAAAGGCACTAAGGCACATCAGATTCTGGAAACAGTTTAGATCTCACTTTTGCCACTTATTATACTAGTGTAAATTTAGGTAAATCATTCTGTTGGACTCGGTTTCCTCATCTGTGAAATGCTGGGTTCTAAAATCACTTCCAGTTCTAAAAATATGAATCTATGATCTTAGAAGCCAATTTGGCAAAAATGTGTAGGGCATGGAGGAAGGAGAAGAGGGAGGAAGTAATATGTCATAAGCCTAGAAAGATAGACTAACACCTGATAGTAAAGGGCTCTAAATGCCCAGTAGTGTTGCTGTGGTATTCTACACTGGCCATTTGGGGGGAGGGGTGGGAGAGAAGAAGATGATAATGCTTTCGGACAAGCTCCATTTGAATCAGACTGCCAGTGAGCTGACTTTTTCTCACACTGCTTTCAGTGGCTCTTTCCGGCCCAAACCAGGAAGTTCAGGGGCCAGTTTTAAAATAGTGATAAACAAAGCAAGTTAATTTGAGTGGTTTACACTGGCAGCTCTAATCCTATACTACAGCTGCTTGCAGTCCATGGATTTGAACTTGACCTTTGGGTTTGATCTTTCTCCCTCTGTTCTCCCACCCCTATCATTCACAAGCATAAAACCAGATGCTAGTGATTTGGAAAGTGAAAAATCTGATTTAAGAGGAAGTTGAATATTTTTCATACTAAGACCTCCAGAGATAGGAAGAAAACAACCCTGTGATATGCAGGGAAAGAGCCAGGTACAGAACTTGATAAAAGCAAGCCTTCTGTTTCCATGAGGTTCCTTGGAAAAGGGTAAACTAAGTGTTTGATTGTCATAGCACTGTGAACAGCCAAAAACACTCTTTGAAAATGATGGCTAGATATTATCGAAAGTTCCTGTTCCTGACAAAAAAAAAATTATATGCCCTTCAATTACAAGTGAAAGAATTTGAAAATGTTGAGAATTTTCCCATGATTTTGCCCTACTGTTGCAAACCTTACTCATGTATGGATTATATGAATCTTTCTTACGGATAAATCTGTTCATGAATCCTCTCCTCAGAAATCTTTTCCTCCCCAGGAAAGTTCATGATTTCAGACAGGACATAGAACTTTTGGGGCAAAAACAAATGGACAGAAGTGTAAGAAATGTGAAGGGAGGGACTACATGTGCAATGAGAACTATTTATCACTTGGTAGTACCTACCTTGTAGAGTTGTTGTGAGGTCAAATGGGATAATATTAGAAAGAGAGAAAATATTTAGCACAGAGCTTGGCACATACTACAAATATAATATCAGTGTTTATTGATCAATGCTTATTCTCTCTCCTTCTACTTCCCTCATAGGATTATTACTCAGCCTCAATCAATTCCCTAGGTCTCCCAATCAATTCTTCAGCAATATAATGCAATGCCCCCACTCCTACCCCTATGGGAGAGACAGTATTGCATAGGAGAGGGAAGGTTAGTGAAAAAGTAAAAAAAAAGACCTGAGTTCAAGTTCTGACTCTGACCCATATTAGCTGAATAACTATCAAAAAAATTACTTAACCACCCAGTTCCCCCCCAGGTAATTCTCTCTCTCTCTTTTTTAATTAAAAGCTTTTTATTTACAAAACATATGAATGATTTTTCTACATTGACCTTTGCAAAACTTTTTTTTTGTTCCAAGATTTTCCCCTCTTTCCCCCCACCCCCACCCCTAGATGACAGGTAATCTAATACATGCTAATATGTTAAATTATATGACAAATTCAATATATGTATACATATCTATAGTTATCTTACTGCACAAGAAACATCAGATCTAGAAAGAGAGAAGAAAAAAAACAACCTAAGAAGGAAAACAAAATTCATGGAAATATTCACAGAAAGTGTTAAAATGCTGTGTTGTGGATCACACTCAGCTCCCTCAGGCCTCTCTCTGGATGTATATGACTATCTTCATGAACAATAGGAACTTGTTTGAAACATCTCATTGTTGAAGAGAGCCATGTCCATCAGAGTTGATCATCATATAGTCTTGTTGCCATGTATAATGTCCCTTCCAGCTCAAGAGCTATGATTCTATTTAAGTCAAGCATAATGAGGCATCAAAGATAATCCCAAGGTTAGTAATATAAAAATCTGGGTGAAAAGACAGATGAGAAGAAATTTTAGAAATAAATATAAAGGGTAGAATACAGGTGGTGGTGAGCTGATCTGTAGGTATTTGGAAATGCAGACCTGGAGCTCAAAGAGTTTGTTCAGATGAAATAGAAGGAAAGGGAAAAGGGGGGAGAAAGGAAGACAAGAAGAAGAAGATAGTATTAAAGATAAGATAGACAGGTAGATAGGTAGATAGAGATAGATAGATTTTGGAGATAATTACATAGAAGGGGCAGTTGAACCCATGAGAATCAATGAAACTGAAGAGAATCCAGTCAAGAAAGGCCATTAGGTGAACACCTACACTAAGGGATCAAGAAGAGCATGTGGAATGATTAAAATAGTAAAAGGAAAACTAGTTAAGTGAAGCATCTTTGAAGCTAAGAAAGGAGAAAATCTTCCAGAGGATGGGATAATAGCATCAAAAACTTCAGAGAGATCATACAGAATGAAATTTATTTTTATTTTTTTTATTAAAGCTTTTTATTTGTATAACATATGTATGGGTAGTTCCCCAGCATTGATCTTTTTATTTTATTTTTTTATTTTTTTTATTTTTTATTTTTTTAAGCTTTTTATTTGTATAACATATGTATGGGTAGTTCCCCAACCTTGATCTTTACAAAGCTTTCCAATACAAATTTTACCCCCAGTCCCCTCCCCTCCCCTAGATGGCAGGAAGTCCACTACATGTTAATAATGTTGAAAAGCTTGAGAAGTTATGCAAGAAAAATCCTATCTACAAGAAAAAAAAAAGAATCAGAGAAAGGCAACACAATGCAAGCAAATGTCAATAGAGATCATGAAAATGTTATGTTGTGGTCCATATTTCATATCCCTCTCTCTGGGTGTATATGGTTTTCTTCAGTGAAGAACTGGAACTGGTTTGAGACAATTCTTTGTTGCAGAGAGCCATGTCCATCAGAATTGATCATCATGTAATACTGTTGTTGCTGTGTATGATGATCTCCTGGTTCTGCTCGTTTCACTCAGCATCAGTTCATGCAAGTCCCTCCAGGCCTCTCTGAAATCGTCCTGCTGGTCGTTTCTTACAGAGCAATAATATTCCATAACATTCATATACCATAATTTGTTCAGCCACTCTCCAATTGATGGGCATCCCTTCAGTTTCCAGTTTCTAGCCACTACAAAAAGGGCTGCCACAAACATTCTTGCACAGGTGGGTCCCTTTCCCTCCTCTAAGATCTCTTTGGGATATAGGCCCAATAGAAACACTGCTGGGTCAAAGGGTATGCACAGTTTGACAATTTTTTGAGCATAGCTCCAAATTGCTCTCCAGAATGGTTGGATCCATTCACAGTTCCACCAACAATGTATTAGTGTCCCAGTTTTCCCACATCCCCTCCAACATTCATCATTATCTTTTCCTGTCATTTTAGCCAATCTGACAGGTGTGTAGTGGTACCTCAGAGTTGTCTTAATTTGCATTTCTCTGATCAATAGTGATTTGGAGCAACTTTTCATATGACTAGAGATGGTTTTAATTTCATCATCTGAAAATTGTCTGTTCATATCCCTTGATCACTTATCTATTGAAGAGTGGCTTGAATTCTTATATATATGAGACAATTCTCTATATATTTTAGAAATGAGGCCTTTATCAGAACCATTAAATGTAAAGATGATTTCCCAATTTGATGCTTCCCTCCTAATCTTGTCTGAATTTGTTTGGTTTGTAATGAAATTTATTTTTAAAAGATCTTTAGGATTATGAAAAGGTGGTCATCATGGACAGTATGGTATAATGAAGAGGGAGTTAGCCTTGGAATAATAATTTTAAAAAAGGCCTGTCCCTGATCATCACCAGCTATGAGATCATAAATAGTGTAGTGTCTCTGAGCCTCAGTTTCTCCATCGATAAAATTGGAATAATGATATTTTACTATCTAACTCACAGGGTTATTATGAATCTCAAATATGACAATTCATGTTGTGTTTTTATAAACATTAAAATACTACATAAACATTAATTTCCTTCACTGTAAAAAAGAAAGAAAGAAAAAAGAAAAAAAAGTGACCTCAAAAGTCCCTTCCATCTCTAAATATTGGATCCTATGGACTTCCCCAACTTTGTACTGCTGGGGGAAATTTTTTTTTTTCCTCCATCTGCCCATCTTCTTACATTTGTTTGCTAAAAGAATTCTGGCTTAACCAGGCAGAGCATCCTATTTATTTTCATTCCTCTTACCACACCCTCCTTCCCCCAGGAGAGTTCTATTCCTTGGACCCTGGTAATCACTCCTAATCCTCAGCATAGCTGTCCTATCCTGCTTGGAGGTGGGGAATTGGCAACTGACTGATAGAGGATGCAATGCTTCATTCATTCAAGGCCACAGATAGGGCTGGGAGCTAGGATTGGATAATGGGCCAAGACTAGCTCCCAGGAGTTTGGGTGTGCTTCTGGGAAGGATAGGACTGAAAGGGGAGCAGCAAAGACAACCATGGAGGGTGACCAAATGAACTATTTCAGTTTTTCCTTTTTTTTTTTTTAATTCCACCTAAATTGGACAACCAATTGATTCATTTCCCTTTGACCTAGAACCTTGAGTTGAGAAAAAAAATATTCCTTCCTCTTTTTCCAGATTATATGATTAAACTGAATTTCTGATCAGTTATGGAAGTAGATCACTCCCATGAAATGGTTGTCTTTCCCCAGAGAGAAAATTTGGCTGAAAGTAAGCATTAAGCCCAGCCTTTAAGCAATTAATATTGTACTCATGAAACACTGAGTGAGAACATCACAAGAAGATTTTATCATAATTCTACATCCCCAAAATGTAAAAACTCTGGGGAAGTCCAGGCCCCCAGCAGGAGCCCATCTGTTGTGTTTCTAATGTGATACTCCTCTGTTTATCTTTGCTGGATTCTCTCACTAAGTGCCAGGAGGGAAAAAAGTGATATTTTAAAAATTCATCTGCTAGTATTTATGCAAACACATTTCTAGCTAAGTATGTATTGAGGAAAAGCAGAGAAACAAATGTCTTCAAAAGGTCATAGTGGGGCTAAGCCAGAGAAATCAAGAGAAATGAATGGGAGTTGAATATGAAGAGAAAAGATTCTGATTCAAATTTACATTTATTAAGCATTTACTGAGTGAAAAATACTATGTGAAACATGGAAGGTGAATAAAAGGTGAAGACTGCCCTCAACAAGTTTAGAAAATAGGATACATAAATGTCTTCAAACAAATAACTATTGTATAGTATTGGACATGTTAAATATAAAACCAAGGAACTGAAACCCATATTAATTTCTATAAGTCAACCACACAAATATTGAACAATTACTGTGTGCTAGATACAGTGACTGCACTGACTGTCCCCCATGCCTAGAATTCTCTGCTTCTTCATTTCCATCTCTTGGTTTTCTGGCTTCCTTCAAGACTCCTCTCAAATCCTGTCTTTACAAGTCTCTACCATCTCTCCTCCCATCTTCCCCCATCCATGCCTTCCCTTCTTATATTACCTTTCATCTATTCTATAGTCATAGCTTTTATGTACCTAATTATTGACATTTTGGTCTCCCCTTTTACAGAATTTTTTCCCTCTTCTTTGTAATACCAACACTTAACACAATTCCTAGAACATAGCAATAACTTAATGAATGTTTCAATCAACAAACATTTATTAAGCACTTTCCAAAAAAAGATACAGAAAAGAGGCAAAAGACAGTTCCGGCTTTCAAAGAGCTCACGATCTTAACTGAAAGGCTAGTTGACCAAAACCAAACATTTCATACACAGTTCTTACCTTCCAAGAACTTTTATTGTATTGAGGGAAAACACACAGAGGAATAAATAGGAACTATTTATTCTGAGAGGTGGGCTCAGAAAATTCCTCTTATCAGAAGTAGCATCTGAAATTTGTTTTTCAAATGGATCTATCCTCTACCCAGAAACCTTG
This sequence comes from Myrmecobius fasciatus, assembly GCA_023553655.1. NCBI lineage: Eukaryota > Metazoa > Chordata > Mammalia > Dasyuromorphia > Myrmecobiidae > Myrmecobius > Myrmecobius fasciatus. The sequence goes on from JAJPUD010001568.1 coordinate 50,246, forward strand.
GGAAACTAATTCAAGTTCAATTCAACAAACATTTATTAAGCACTTACTGTATACTTAGCAACTATCATCTAATATGTGCCAGGCTCTGTACTAAAGAACTTTGCAAATATTATCTCATTTGATCCTCACAACAGTCCAGAGCAGCAGGTGTTATTACCCCCATTTTGTAGTTGAGGAAACTGAGGCTTGCTAAAGGTCACACAGTTCATAAGTGCTTGAGTATGATTTTGAACTCAGGTCTTTCTGACTCCAGATCTAGCTCTCTACAGTAGTACCACCTATCTATAGAGAAGAAAAAGTACTAGGTAAGAAACAGATTAAATAAAAGCTAGCTCTTGTCCTCTTGAAAGGATAAAGCAGATAGGAAGCAAAATGATTCAGGACAAATATATTAGAGATAAAGGATGAGACATTTAATTGGTATAAGGAGCTCCTAGACCAAAAAAAAAAAGGAAAAACACACACACATACCCCTCCTTCTACCTAGCACTGCTGGTGACCTTCTTTACAACTTATAGTCTTAAAAAGTTGTCTGAAAGCATGGAAATATTATGCCAGAGGTGGGACTCTCAGGGCCAGTCCTCTGTCTATTGTACTTAATGTCTTTCTAATTATGTTACATAGGCATGCATGTATGAAGTGTTATATGAAGTATGAGAAGGAAAGTCACTAGTTGTGAAAATGGTGGAAGGCATCCTGGAGGAGGCAGCATTGAAACTGACCAAATAGGAAGCAGGAAGATCTAAGAATGGGAAGGTGTGGGAACAAACTTAGAGAAATAGGAAATTGGAGACAGCATGTCTAAGGGAGAGAGAGTAGAGTGGTTTGACTGAAATGTAGAGTAAAATAAAACAACACTGGGAAGGTAAACTGATGCAAAATTATAGAGAGCAATAGATGTTATTGCTAATTGTGCATACTCTTTGATCCAGCAGTGCCTCTAGTGGGTCTATATTCCAAAGAGATAATGAAAAAAGGAAAAGAGTCTACATGTGCAAATGCTTGTAGCAGCCCTTTTTGTGGTAATAAGGAATTGGAAACTGAGTGGATGCCCATCAGTTGGAGAATGGCTGAATAAGCTTTGGTATATGAATGTTATGGAATATTATTGTTCTATAAGAAATGACCAGCAGGATGATTTCAAAAAGACCTGAAGAGACTTACATGAACTGATACTGAGTGAAGTGAATAGAACCAAGAGAACATTGTACACAGCAACAAGAATATATGTTGATCAATTCTGATGGACATGGCTCTTTTCAACAGGGAAGTGATTCAGGACAGTTTTAAAGTCTTGTGATGGAGAGAGCCATCTGCACCAAGACAGAAAACTATGGGGACTGAGTGTAGGCCACAAATATTATTTTCACTTTTGTTGTTGTTTGCTTGCATTTTGTTTTTTTCCATTTTGTCCTTTTTGATCTTATTTTTCTTGTGCAACATGATATTTGTGGAAATATGTATAGATGAATTGCATGTTTAACATATATTGGATTACTTGCCCTCTAGGGGAGGAGGTAGGGAGAAGGGAGGGAGAAAAAAATTGGAACACAAAGTTTTGCAAAGGAGAATGTTGAAAACATATGTTTTGAAAATAAAAATCTTTATAAAAAATGAAAAGGAATAAAAAAAGGAATTTAATTTCTACTTCTGATCAAATGAGATAATAATCTCAAGCATTTGACAGTACTTAGTAGAAGCTTAACAAATGCTTAGTTTCTTCCTTTTTCTTTGTTCCTTTTGGGAAGCCACCAGAGATTTCTGAAGCAGGGAAATGGCACAGCCAGATCTTTGGATAAAGAGTAGTCTGACAAATGAATAGATACCATAATTTATTTGGCCATTCCCCAGTTGATGGGTATGTTAAAGTAATAAAATATTGTTTTATAAAAAAAAATGATGAACAGGCTGATTTTAGAAAGGCCTGTAAAAATTTACATGAACTGATGCTGAGTAAAGCAAGCAGAACCAGGAAAACATTGCATATAGCAACAGCAAGATTGTGCGATGACCAACTATGATAGAATTGGTTCTTCTCATCGCTTCAGTGAGCCAAGGCAATCCCAATAAACTTGATGGAAAATGCCATCCTCATCTAGAGAGAGAGCTTTAGATACTGAAAGCAAATCAACAAGTTATGTTGACTTTTTTTCTTCTGTTTTTTTTTTCTTGTGTTTTCCCTTTGTTCTCAACATGATTCATATGGAAATATATAAAAAAAATGAGTATACATGTTTAACCCTTCCCCCTAAAATGTTGTTTTACATGTAACTGAGGAAAATTAAAAAAATATTTTTAAATGAGGAAAAAAATAAAAGAAAATTATATAAAAAAGAAAAATTAGTCTTGACATCAATATGGAAAATGGATTAAAAGAAGAGAAAAGCAAAGTAAGATGACTTTTTGGGAGATTATTTCAGTAGTCTGGGTAGATGGGAATTCATGTCTGTACTAGTATGGAATCACCTGGAATGGAAAAGGGGGCATGGATATGAGAAACATTACAAAGGTTGAATTATCAGGATTTGGTCACTAATGTAATTTGAGATGAAGAAGAGGAAGGAATAATGTAGAGGATTGAGAAAAATTGTGTGGATCATAAAAGTAGCAAAATCAGCTGGAAGAGGCAGTTTAGAGAGAATGGTGTAAGCTAAAATTTCAAAATGTTGTTTTGAGTCATTGATGGGCAATCCAAGAGATATGTCCTACACAGGTAACTAGAAATATAGGCCTGCAGTTCTGAAGTGTAGTCCAGACTGGATACCTATATTTGGGAATCATCTAATAGAGGTACTAGTTGAAATGGCAGTATTGAATGAAATTGTTAAGGGAGAGAGAGAGAAGAGGGCCAAGGACAGAACTTCACAGAACTCCCACTTTAAAGAAATAGATCTAGACTTTAAAAGAGATCAGGTATCTTTAGAGAGATAGTGATGGAACCAGAATAGTATGCTGTCTCTAGAACTAAGAGAAGAGAGCATCCTAATAATAATAATAGCTCATAGTTACAAACCCACAGACAGGGATATCTGATTGTTACATGTTCAGTGTAAGTACTTACATCTCAGAAATAAGCAAGTACTACAAATAAAGAATTGATTTATTGCTTTGTAAATTGTCTAGACTTAAAGTTTAAAAAGAGATGTGTTCATAACACAGATAAAATTTTAAAATGTATTCAGTATATTTTTGAGAGTCTTTTGTGAAACATTTACCAGCATACCTCTGACTGTAAGAGAAGCATCTTAAGGACCCAGAGAAATTTCTTGCCACAAGCTTTTTATCTGTTTTCAACATTCTGAACTTTTAAAAAATTATCTTGGAAACTACTTTTACCTAAGAATATTAGAATATGATTTTAGTGAAAGGATATTTGTTTGAACCCTTGAGCTCAGAATGATTTATTGCACCAGATGCAATAGAACCTTGAGAACAAGAGTCAGCAAGCCACTATAGAAGGGAGATATTTGTGTGTGTGTGTGTGTTTGTGTGTGTGTGTATTTGCAAATTCAACCTTCTAATTGGTTCTGTATGGCCCAAGAGTTAAGAACAATTTCCATACTTTAAAGTAAAGTTTTATTGGAACATAGTCATGCTCCTCCATTTATGTATTCTGTCTGACTGCTTTCTCCATACAACAGCAGAGTTGAATAGTTGTCAGAGATTCTATATGTGGCCCATTCATCACTTTCTACTGCTCTTCAACTCACTACAAATCACAGCAATGCAGGAATAATTCTATAGTTTCAATTGCTATATATGTTGCCTTCGACAATATTTTATTTGTTCTATTTGTTAGAGAGAGAGAGAGAGAGAGAGAGAGGGAGGATGGGAGGAGGGAAAGGGGGAGAGACAGAGACAGAGAGTTTCATTTTATTTGGGGGTGCGGGGCTCAGGGCCAAGACTGAATTTTTTCTGAATGTGAACTACTACTCCCAACCATAGCATTGATCACTGTATGATTTTGGAAATTATCTTTTGCTGTTTGATAAAGTTTTGGAATAAATTCAGCCTAAAATTACAAGACAGAATAGCACTAATATGAAAACTTACAGGGCAATAAAATCAATTTGATGACAATCGTAAGTCAAGTCAAGTTGCTTCATACCCTTCTTGTGCCATTAAAAACAAGAAGTAAAACATCAATTTGACAATAATCACAAGCCGAACCAATAGGCTTTAATATTCTTAAAAAAAAAAATGACCAAAACTTTGTTCTCACACAAAGTCACAACAGATATGTTTCCAAACTCAAACTATACTTCCAGTGCACTTTTCAGACCTCAATGAAAGTACAAAAGAAATTTCTGCATTTCAAAATTAACAGATGAACATTCACAATCAAGTTTTATAATAGAGAACACTAGAATTGTGCCCCAAATTAACCTCAATGCTATCCCCCCTGAAATAATTCCACTTTTCTCATTAGACCAGTATCATAAAAAATCATACCAAGTTTTTATTATTTTTTGAATGTTGTCAATAAAAAATGAAAATTTATTTTATCTCTTAATAAATAATTGTCTACTACAATATCATCAATTTTGCTTTTTACCCAGAAAGCCTAAAATACTTTTATCACCCTTAACAAAATAAGGTTGAAGAACCTCTGTTCTAATATTTAGGACAGCTGATACTAGATTGTAGAAAGCTTTGATGCCAGGGTAAAATGTTTGCCCTTTGTTCCATAAAAAAAAAGGGAAACCATCGAAGGATCTTGAGGAAAGGACTGAAATAATTAGAGGTATGTGTAAAAAAATATTAATTTTTTGGAATTTGGAAGGAGTTAGTTTAAACTGAGGAGGCACAAGAGTGTAGGATATGAATTAAAAAAAAAATTATTGGAGTAGTCCAAACAAGAGATGGATGAATCCCATAATTTGACAATGCTTTGAGAAAAGAGCATGAAGCTTCATAGTTTCACATACAGGATATTCCAAATGTTTTGGTACTAAATAAGTTTTAAAAGTGCATGGAGGATTTGGGAATACTCTGCAGAATATTTTTTCTGTTCTATTATGTATATAAAAATGCCCATTTTATTTAGTGCTCATTAGCACTAAATAAATTAATTCTTTATAATCTGTATAATCTCATCCTTCTAATCAAACTATTCTTTCCAAAGCTACCAATGATCTCTTAATGGCCATATCCGATAGCATTTTCTCAATCCTGATTGTTCTTCATATTTCTGCAGTTTTTGATTCTATTTAATTGATCACTCTCTTCTCCTTAAAACTCTCTTCTCTCTAGGTTTTTAAGACACCTCTTTCACCTGGTTCTCCTACTATCTACTACTCAGTTTTGGGGGTTGTAAGGAGTGACACAAACACTGCTGTCAACTCACTACCAATCAGAGTAATAGAGGTATAATTCTACAGTTTCAATTGCTGAATATGTTGCTATGCCACACTAGTGTGTGTATATGGTATGTGTTTGCTTGTCTCCTTATAATGTGAGCTCCTTGAGGGCTAGAATTGTCCTTTTCCTCTTTTTATATCAGTAGTAATTAGCACAATGCCTAGCAAATAGTAGATGCTAAATAAATGTTTATTGAGTATTAAGAATTTTTTAAAAAATAATAATATGAATAATACATTACTTCTATCTCAGGTAAATAAAATGCTTTGTGAATTAAGCTGTGTGAGCAATGTATTTATAAGTATTTTTTGTTTTGTTGAAAGAGACTAGGAAAGGAGCATGATTAGTGCATATAAGGTAGTATGATATAGTAGAAAGAGCTAGTGCTCTGGGCATCAAGCCAGCTTTAGATATGAATCCCAGCTCAGACACAGCCATTACAACATAATGCTGTTTCACTTGCCTATACTTTTGTTACAAGGAAGGTCTTTCATTTGGTGGGGTGGGGAAGAGCATAAAAGGTAGTAATAGGTCTGCAAAAAGAAAAAAAGATAGAATCAACAAAAAATTTTTTAAGATATACATAAGAGAATAGAAGGAAATTCAAAGTAGATGTGGATAAGCAGGGCAGTATTGAGTATTGACATTATCTCTTTACCTTTTTTTTTTTTTTTTTTTTTTTTTT
>JAJPUD010001568.1:56391-77563 GCA_023553655.1 Myrmecobius fasciatus
TTTTTTTTTTTTTTTTTTTTTGCTGAGGCAATTGGGGTTATGTGACTTACCCAGAGTCACACAGGTAGGAAGTGTTAAGTGTCTGAGGTCAAATTTGAGCTCAGGTCCTAGTTCAGGGCTGGTGCTCTATCTTCACTACTTAGCTGCCCCCTTATCTCTTTACTTTTAAAAGATGTTTTTTCTTTTTCTTTGTTTAATAATAGCTTTTTATTTTCAAAATACATACAAAGATAGTTTTCAACATTCACCCCTGCAAAGCCCTGTGTTCCAAATTTTTCTTCCTTCTTCCTCCCACCCCCTTCCCTAGACAACAAGCAATCCAACATAGGTTAAGTATGTGCAATTCTTCTAAACATATTTCAGAAAACTCAGATCAAAAAGGAAAAAAAAAAAAGAGAAAGAAAAAAATACCAAGCAAACAATAACAAAAAAGGTGAAAATCCTATGTTGCAACCGGGATTCAGTCCCCATAGACCTTTTTCTGGATGTGGATCGCTCTCTCTATCACAAGTCTATTGGAATTGACCTGAATCACCTCACTGCTGAAAAGAACCATGTTCATCAGAGTTGATCATCACATAATCTTGTTGCTATATACAGTGTTCTCTCCGTTCTACTCATTTTACTTAGCATCAGTTCATATAAGTCTCTCCAGGCCTCTCTAAAATCATTCTGTTGATCATTTCTTACAGAACAATAATATTCTTTTAACATAATTAACATGTATTAGATTTCCTGCCATCTAGGGGAGGGGGTGGGGGGTAGGAGGGAAAAATTTGTAACAGAAAGCTTTGCAAGAGTCAATGTTGAAAAATTACCTATGCATATGTTTTGCAAAAAAAAGCTTTAAAAAAAAATAAAAGAACAATAATATTCCATCACCTTCATATTCCATAACTTATTCAGCCATTCCTCAACTGATGGCCAAACACTCAGTTTCCAGTTTTTTGCCACTATAAAAAGGGCTGCTACAAACATTTTTGCACATGTGGGTCTTTTTCCCCTTTTTTATGATCTCTTTGGGATACAAACCCAATAGAGACACTGCTGGATCAAAGAGTATGTACAGCTTGATTAAAAGATATATTTTTTAAAAAGCCACATGTAATAGATTCATTGCTTCATATAATAACCCCCATATTCTTCCCCTTTTTGTACATGAACATGTACAAAATTTGGTGATTGTGAAAAATGGATGGGCATTTGGTTTCCACAATTATGAAAATTAAATTTGAGAAATGAAACTTAAATTAGAAAACTGAAACCCACAAGGACATCAAGGAATAATCAAGGGTGGAGATTATCTTCCTCCAAAAGAATGTAAGCTCCTTAGGGGCAGGGATGAAATTCTGTAATCAGGAGTGGTGTTCTGAGAGTTGAAAAGAATCTTTTCTTTGCCCATAGCCCTCTTTTGTTAACTTTCCCCCTTTTAGAATGGGAGCTCCTTTGGGAGAGGGACTGGTTATGTAATGAGGGGTGGAAATTCATGTCATGTAATTTCTGTAACACCCAGTTAAAGGGGAATCAGGGGAGGGATTTATGCTTCTGGATAGGAAAGAAAATACTGCCTTTGCAGTTTCTAAGGTGCATCTACTCACCTAGGCACCCATTCTTGCAAGAATGTAAAAATAAATGTTTTCTGCATTCATCACTGTGTCTGTGGAGTTCTTAGTAAGAGATTTTGTTTCTTATGGCGATGATTTTCTACTTCATTTTTTTTTTCAATACAAAAACAAAACTGTTTACTGACTTGGCATCATGGTTATTTGTCTAGTTTTAGGGAGGGTATGAGATGGAGTAGCATGCTCCACTGAAACAAATCAATCAACAAACATTTATTAAGCGCCTATTATGTGCTGGACACAGGAATTTGGATGGATCTAAGGGAAGGAAGGGAAGGAGAAAGTGAAAGGAAGGAGGAAGGGAAGGAGGGAAGAAGGAAAGAGGGAGGGACAAATAAAGGAAAGGAACTGAAGGAAGGAGGGAAGGAAGAGGGGAAGGAAGGGAAGAAGGAAAAGAAGAAAGAAAGGAGGAAAGAAGGGGGAAAGGAAAGAAAAATTTTAGGGCACCTACTATGTGCCAAATATTGTACTGAATGTTTCATAAGTATTATCTCTGATAATGTTTCATAAATATTATCACAATAACCCCTGAAAGGAAGTGACAGTAGGAGTCTTTGCTTCAATTCATAGCTCTGCTACTTATTAGTTATTATGGGACTTTGTATAAGTCACTTCTATTTGTAGTCCTCAGTTTCCCCATATAAAAACAAACACAATCCAGAAATTAACACAAAACCCATTTTACAGGCTTGTTGTGAAGGATTCTCTAAAACTTAAAGCATTATCATAAATGTTGATTATTAACCTGTCTAATTCCACATTATAAATGTGATTTGTTATCCTGCCTTATTCCAATTTACCTTTTTAAAAATTATGGTCAAATCCCAAATGATATGATAGTATTTAACCAGGGCAGCTAGGTGGTGCAGTGGATAGAGCACCAACTCTGAAGTCCAGAGGACCTGAGTTCAAATATGGTCTCAGACCCTTATCACTTCCTAGCTGTGTGACCCTGGGCAAGTCACTTAACCCCAATTGCCTCAGCAAAAAAGCAAAAAAAAAAAAAGTATTTAACCAGGCTGGGATTGATCCCAGCCAATAGATAGTTTGGGAGAGTGGATGAGTCACTAGTTTTGGAGCTTGAGTGCTTAGGTTCTAATCCCCTCTCAGATACTACATATGTGACTTTGGGCAAAATCACTCCTCCCCCCAGCCTCAGTTTCTCCAACTGTAAAATGAAGGACTTGGACATAAATGGTCTATAATCCTCTTGCAAAGAGAATTCTCTTCATCACTATTGACAATGAAAACAAACAATCCAAAGACCTGTGAAACCTCCTCCCTCCTTTCTCCTCCCTTTTCCTTCCTCCCTCCTCCATCTTCCTTTTCTTCCTTCCCTCCCTCCTCCCTCTTCCTTCTCTTTTCCTCCTCCCTCCTGTTTTCCTCTCCTCTTTTTCCACCCTTCCCCTCCCCCCCCACACACACTCCATGGCCTCTTTCCAATAACTAGCAGCTGTGTTCAACACCTGAGAGGACAGACTGAATTAAATAATTGTGGTTAGGTTGGGCCACTGTGTTGCTGATGGTTATCAAGGCCAGGGGTAAAGTAAATCCTGCCCAGTTCTTATTATAATCATAAAGGCACAATTGCCTCCTGGATCCAATCATGACAGGCTGCATTATTAATTTGATCCTGTCCTTGTATGTTCTTAGTCATAGATATCTTGTCTACATCAAATAACAATTTATTTCCAGGGCCCAGATCACTGATGTTTTCCTTCCAAATCCAACCCCCAGGTCCCACCCCCTCACCTCTTCCCTGAGAGAAAAATGAGTCTATGTCAAAGGTTGACAATTCAAGTGCCCTTTTGCCAGAGCCTTTTCTGCTGACATGCAAAAGTGTGGGCAGTGGAAAGCACCCTGGCTGAATAGACTCAGATCCCACTTCCTGAAGCTCACCAAAAAAATACTTAGGCCCAGGTTACTGGTTTCCCCACTGACTCAGCATAGATGCACACGGCCCAACCCTTTCACTTTATTTCCCTCTATGCCTCAGTTTCCCTACTTATAAGGTAAATAATGACATTGAAGGATTATGGCAGCCCAGGAATTTCCTATCATCATTAAACCCAGCTAAGCACTTGACCTTCCTCTAGATTCTGTGAAAAATAATGAATATTTATACAACGTTCTGAGATAATAACTAGAGCCAGCACAAGGCAGGGTGAAGACCATCATTAAGAGGCTGGGTAGACTGGTTGGGGTGAAGTCAGAACCCAATATATCCTCAAGTTTAGATTAGAAGTTGTAGTTTAATTTTTTTCAAAGCAAAAAGCTTTTGGAACTGATTATTATTCTATTTCCTCCTAGTAAAACATTTCCTTCTTCAAGCTCCCACTTTGAAGATTGTTATGTGGGTAAATTCCTGCCTGGAAATGAAGGGCCCAGGATGTTGTACCTGGTGAAAGTCCAATAGTAGACAAGTTTTAAACTTTCCTTTAGGCTATGATAGATATGGAGGGGGAAAAGTGCTGAATTTAGAATCAGAAAGACTGATCCATATTCTCCTTCAGCTACCTATTTACCACTTCTATAAAACAATTGAATCAACAATCTCTGATGCCTCTTCCAGCTCTATATCTCTGACTTTATGTCCCCAAATGTATGTCTGGAAAATATTAGATGGTAAAGAGCTTTAAACTTTATAAAAGACTTTACAAATATTATCTCATCTGATCCTCACAATGACCTTTCAAAATAAATGCTATTATTATTCCCATTTAAAAATGATGAAACCGAGGCAAGTAGACAATGGATCACACAGCTAGTAAATATCTGAAACTGGATTTGAATTCAGGCCTTTCTGATTCTAGGTCTGGTCCACTGTTTGAATTATTTATGGACTTTTACTATACTTACTATGGACTTTTCTTTCAGAAGCAGCTTGGGCTCCATTCCTACTGGGAGGCACTCCCCTTCTAGAAATGCAGGAATTAATGAACATTTCTTAAGTATCTACTATGTGTCAGGCACTATGCTAAGTGCTGGGATTTAAAAAAAAAAAAAAAAAAAAAGGCAAAAGGCAGTTTCTGTTCTCTATGTCTAGTGGGAAGACAACATGCAAATGACTATAAGAACAAAATATATCCAGGATAAATTGGAGATGATCAACAGAGGGAAGACATTAGAATTAAGGCTTCCAGTATAAATGGAGATTTTAACTGGAACTTGAAGGAAGACAGGAGACAGAGATGAGGAGAGCATCTCAGATATGAAGGACAGCCAGAGAAAATGCCTGTATTTAGGAAATGGAGGATATGGTTTGAGAAACAATGACATCAGCATTACTGGATGATAAGGTACATAGTGGGAGTGGGGTCAAGGTATAAGTATAACAAGACTGCAAAGATTGGAGGGGGCCAGGTTGAGAAGGGTTTTGAATGCCAAACTGCGGACTTTATATTTGATCCTGAAGGAAATAGGGAGCCATTGGAGTTTATTGAGTAGGAGCATGTCAAGATCAGATCTGCACTTTAGAAAAATCTCTTTGGCAATTGGCTGGTGTGGGAAGAGAGACTTGAGGCAGGAGGTTATTTCCTCTGTGCTTATGCTGTAAGAATCCAAAGTGAAATATAGGCCACGAGTACATCATATGTAAGAAATGTAAAGTGATAATTTTTGTTTAGCAAGAAGTACACTGTGAACAGGAAGTGGGTAGGAAGAGTTGAGGCCCTGTGGCTTTCATTAGCTGCTCCCTGCTGTCTTTTACCAGAAAAGTCAGGACTTAGGGAGAAATCAGAGAGAACCTAGGCCTCTTGGTCTATGTGATAGCATCAGAATGACTGAGAAGCTAAGCCCCTTAATGTGGATAAACATCACCATGGCTTTATCAAGTCGTGTTCACTGGAAAATTTTGGATATTCATGTTTTTTTTTTTAAATCATTTTATTTTTTCTATTATCTGATATTCTTTTATCTCCTCACCTCTTCCTACTGGAAAAAACAAAAACATTTGTAGCAAATATACTTAGTAAAACAATAAAAAGTGCTCTATTGGTCATGTGCAAAAATGTGTCTTATTCTCAATTCAGTCCATTACTTCTCTCAAGAGGAGGATAACATGCTTCATCATTGGTACTCTGCAACCAGGATGTATCACTACATTGTTCAGAGTAAAACTTTCAAAGTTATTTATTTTTATAATGTTGATGATGTTCTGTAGTTTTCCTGTTTCTGCTCACTTTGCTTTGCATCAGTTCATGCAATAGATACTGAATCTTATGGAGTGCAGGCACCTTTTTAGCTGCTCTGATCAAATGAAATAACATCTGTAGAGAGTTTTGCAAACTTTAAAGAGTTAAATAACTGCTAGCTATCACCACCACCACAATCACCACCACCACCATTATCATCACCACCACCACAATTACTACCACCACCACCACCATCATTCTCATCCTCTCCCAAAATACATTTTATCCTGATAATTTTCTCCAATATTTTTTCTTAAAATTCATGTATTGGGGAAGCCAAATACCTGAGTTCTTCTCTCAGCTCTGTACCTATTCCATCAATCATTATCTGTAAAAAATGAGGGTTTAGGTTATAAGTGGATTCCTTCTAGCTCTTACATTTTATGATTATCATTATAAAACTATTTTGATATAAATGAGCTCTGGTCTCTGAATTCTTGAGGAGAGTTGTTGTTACAATTTTTCCTACTTCCACTCTTAGAACTTTCTCCTTTAGTTCCCTATTCTCAGTTCTCTCTCCTATATCATTTCACAGAGTTCAGATGAGCTTCCCTCCCAAAATGACTAGATGATTACTTCTTTCTCTTACAAATTCATAACACAGCAAATTTTGTATACTTTTTAAGATAGATGGCTAGTGGTCAATATTAATAAATAATTATTGTGTCTAGTTTGTATCATACATATATACATATTTTTACATATCTATCTATCTATCCATCCATCTTAATATATGTATGTATATATTATACATATATAATATATATAAAATATATTATAAATATACATATAAATATATAAATACATATATAATATATGTATTGTGTATATATGTATGTATGCACATATATATGGTTCACCTCTATTTCTGTTAGCCTTTGCTCTGTGCTGTCCTTTATAACACCCAGAGAATCAGCTAGAGAATGTCCATGGTGCTATGAATGAAGTATACTATAATAGTCAAATCACAGATTCTGCCAAAGGTTCAATGGCTATCAAGTTGAGTCTTAGATATAGAATGGATTTAAGGCTCCTAACTACTGGATCAGCACAATAGGACTGAGCTGATTCCTGAGATTAAGAATTTTCTTGAACAATCCAAATATGTAATAAAAAAAAAAAAGTCAGCTGACTTTTTTGCATAAGATTAGATTTTTTTAGAGCAGATGTATTAAATACTTATAGTACTCATAGATATGCTCATAATACTCTAGTATCTGAACCAGATTAAAATATAACTGGGAAATATTGAACAAAACAAAAATAAAAATAAAAAACAAAGATAATAGTGATAAGTTATTTTGTAAGTCAATATAAAGGCCATAGAGATCCTTAAATAATAATAGCCAATATTTATGAAATGCTTACTATGTGCCAGGCACTGTGCTAAATAATTTACAGTTATCTCATTTAAGCTTCTTAATCACCCTGAGAGGTACGTGTCATATATAGCTTAATGGCCCCCATTTTATTTGAGTTTGACACCTCTGGTTTAGCAGTAGCTCTCACATTTCTTTGGTCTACTGAGAAAAATCTCTAAGGACCATTTATTCCATTTGCTTCCTTTGGAAAGAAATACTTGCTACATATATGCTATATGTGTGCTATATATGATAATGCACATGTATACTAATAAGTTATATATGGTATATATGATTTATGTGATAATATGTGCTCTGTATGCTATATATTACATATGCTATATATATGTACTAGGCTATATTGTATATATGTGTGTGTATATATACAAATACAAATTTCAAGAAAATTAATGAGTCAAAAAATGGTACTTCTTTTGCTGAGACATCAGTGAAAGAAATTGTATATAATTATCAATGTCAGAAGCAGGAGAATAGATGTATATTTTAAATATTTACACAGAGAGTCAAGGTGACATGGTAGAAAGTATATGGACTTGGAGTGGAGGCCTCCATTCAAATCCTCGTTGCAGCAGTTACTATTTTTTGGCTGTAGACAAGTCATTTAAACTTTTTGAAATATTGTTTCCTTATATGTAAAATGGATACAATACTACATATAAGGCCCACTCCACAGATCTGTTATAAGAAAAGTGTTTTATAAACTTGAAAACACCAAATAGATATGAGTGATTTGAAACCCTCCATATATGGAGAGCCATTGTTCTTTAGAGGCTTCATGACAGAATGAAAAATGAATTGATGCTAGAAAACCCAAGCTCAGGTCTTAATTCTACCACTTAGCAGGTATGGGCAACTGTTTCTTCTCCATCAGCCAGTATAGCAGGAAACTATCCAGAGGAGGGCCATAAGAATGGGGAAGAGCTTTCAGTCCATTTCCTATGACGATTGGATTAAAGAACATGATAAGGTTGAATCTGAAGGAGAAAAGGCTCAGAAGAGACATGGCATGTGTGTTCAAGTAGAATATGGGACATGATGGAGGTCCAAATGAGAACAGCTAGATAAGAAATGAATCCATGGCTGACTTGAGCATCTTCCTCCTGAAATGTCAATTCTTAAATGTCATCAGAGGGAGAGAGGGGCCCAAGGTGCAGAGGATATTGTGAGCTTTAGGGAATGATCTGATCTTGTAGTATGGAGAGGAGGCCTCTCAAGAATGTGGAGGAGAGGTTTTATCTCTCCTGGCAGAATGTAAACTCCCTGAGGGAAGAAATTGTTTCAATGTTGTCCTTACGTCCCCAGCACCTGGGCACAGTATCTGGCACTCTTATTAATTGACTGACTAATGGAAAAGACTTGTTCTGTTTGATCCTAGAGGACCAAACTGGAAACCATTATGTATGGGAGTTATAATGTGGAAAATTTAGACTTGAACTCAAGAAAAAACTTCCTAACAATTAGAGCTGTCTCAAAGTAACACAAGCTATCCCAAAAGATAGTGTGTTCTCCCTCGTTGGAGAGTATGTATGTTTAGGTGGTAATAACTTGAACTAGAAGGCCACTGACATCCTATTCCAATATTACAATTTATGAAAATTTAGGACAAAACTACTTTCAATATGTACTTCGAAGAGTAGTTGGGATGAGAGTGCTTTGTATATTGTCAGTCATTATGTAAGGTGTTTTACTTTTGTTGATAGTATAACACAACCTAGTAGATATTTATGGGACCAAAGAACTATCTGGACTCCTTTCACTCTGTAGAAGTGAATTAGGGTAAAAGGAAAGGTGGGGAGGAAAAAAGGAGAGAGGAAGAAATTTATGCAATAACTTTATTATATATTTAAAAGGAATAGCAAATTGTAGTAGATTTCCAGTTTCTTGTGCCATCATCTTTTAAAAAAAATTATGCTGTATAAAAATGCTTGTTTTTGCTATTAATTAATTAAAAATAAATGAATAGGACAGGTGAGAGGAGAGGGAGCAACAGTGATCTATATGTCTAGAAATGTGTCCCCCTGGATACTGGGAATTTGTGTATCCTATTCCTTGAAGGTCATCTTACTCTGGCACTTGCAGAGTATGTGAAGAGCAGGGCAATATATCACCCGCTGAGGAACCCAGAAGCCAACCTGAAACCTTCCTACCAATCAAACTGTTGGGATAGGGAATTGTGGGAGTTCTGTGACCTGAGCTGAGCAGTTGTGCTGCAGTCTTGCAGGGCAGTCTCCTGGGTCACAGCTTTCTTTTCCTCAGAATGCAATTTGTTCTGGCAGCAGAGCCTGGAGCTGCAGAGCTTTTGCCATGAAAGCATTGGCTGGTAGACGGAAAGCAAAATAATCCCTATTAAGTTCCCATTATCCTAAAAATGAGAATCCCTGCTGGCCTCAATGAGCAGCTTCCAGGCCAAGTGGAGTGTCAAGAAGGCACCCAGGATGAATGCTGACCTCTGTATGAATGTCACCACCATTGTCAGTGGCTAGCTGAATGCCCTAGCTCCTCAGAGCATCATCCCTGCAATCAGCCAAGTATTGGCAACCTTGAAAGACAGCCAAAAAAGTAGCTTGGAAGCCTGGCTGGCATCCTGAAGGAATAATAAATAAGAACTTACTTTTACATAGCACTCTCCTCACAACCCTTCTATGAGAATTTCATGAATTATTCCCAAACTACAAAGGAAGTGATTAAGGTCAAGTGTCAACCTTGGCACAACTCCAATCACAGGAATTCTGGGTACAGTGGTCCCTCCATCTCTTGTTCACTGACTGGGGAAAGCACCACTCTCCCAGCTACAGAAAGGCTCCTTACTGTATCTTCTGTAATTTAGAGGGAAGTATTGGCGAGACATGGATTGGATTAACTGGTCTCCAAAATCCTTTCCAGTCTAAAGATCCTGTTTTTCAGCTTCATTCTTACACTGCAGTTGTATAGCCCGAATAACCATCAAATAATGCAAATAAATGTCTCTAACCCTGGATTATGGGATCTGTCCTTTATCAACCCCAGCTCATCCTAGGGACTCTCCCACCTAAAGATCGTGAGCAGGTCACTCCATATCACTGAACATATTTCCTCATCTCTAAAAGGAGGGATTTAGACAAGAAAACTTCTCATCCGTTGATAGTATGAATACATGACAGCCCCTAAATTTCTCCATTTGTAGGCTTCTAAATGAACAATCCTAGAGAATTAGATCCAGGAACTTTTCTTATTTGAAGGAGGTAGGGAAGTATGATTGTATGACAGGGAGATGTGATAGTACCATATGATGGAAAGAGCACTAAATTTGTAGTCAGAGAACCTGGTTTTGAGTTCTTATCCCAAGCTACTTCTCAAAAAAGTGACATTGAGCAAGTCACATAATCTGTTTCCTTATTTGTGGGAATTGCAACAAAGTAATCTCTCAAGTCCATAGTCCCAAGTATCTATTCCACTAGTATAGTCCAACTACATTATGGAACAGGAGTTCACAGAGATCTGTCAATCAGCTCCCAGCACATTCACTTCAAACACCATATCCCTCACAGTTCTATAGCACATCCCAAGACTGTGAAGTCCCATGGCCCTGCATTGTCTAATGTTACAAGGCCAAGTTTGCATTCAGCAGCTCTTAGCACCATAAGCAGAGTCTGTTAAACATATCCTTTTTTCCCAGCAGTACTGTTACTAGAGTAATATATGTGATTATTAGATAGTAAGTTGCATTGTTGTCATTATCACCACCATGTATAATGAGCCTGCCTGGTGCAATAAATTAAGGTGAGGTTATGTTCTCGCTTCACAGGCTGCCAATAACTTTATTGTAGCAGTTGTCAAATGTGAGCTTTCTTTTTTTAGGAAGAGTTGAGGAAGCTGTGAAATCCGAAAAGAAAAGAAGGAGGAGGTGGGGGAATATTCAGTGAAGTCTGCAAGGCATGTATAGAATTCCTGTACACTCTAAAAAAGTGAAAAAAAAAAACCCTCTTTTGCGCCAGTGGCATTAAGGATTTGAGAGCCACTACAATATCTCCTGCCCCAACCCCCAGTCCGAAGAATTATTTGAATACATTTTCATATTAATGTACTATTAATTTGTTTCCTGAGTTGACCTCTCTCCTCTAGACCTTCAGGGTTTTCAGGGATGAGCTTAGCTGATTGTAGGATCACAAATTGGTCTTGGATCTCATTAAGTCAGCAAATGAGCTTCATTGAGATGCTGGCATTGGCTGAAACTGTAATAATTTGTCCAACTGGGCAATTACAATTTTGAGAGAGGAAAAAAAAAGCCCAAAACTTCCCAGGGGAAGAAGCTGGTTATGATTCATCATGGATGTTGACAATATCAATAAATGCATAGCCACGTAGGAGCATTCCTGTGTTTTCCTCTTTCCCACTTTATAATCTTATCTTATAGGAGTCAGGACTAGAATTTGAACAATATCTATCCTTTAGAAAATTCAAAACAGAAGTTGGCCCTCAAATACTCTGAAGATCTGTCCTCAAAGTTCTTTGTTTTAACCATTTGTTTATCAAGAATGCCTTTTGGCATCATACCAACCATTACTTTGTTTAGTTCTTGCTTTTTTTCCCAGCATATGCTGCCTTCAGGATTTTTTAGTCAACTAGTCCTAGGTTTTTTTCTTCTCTCTATACATACATATATACATACATACATACATATATATATATATTGCTATCCCTTCAAATCACTATAATTCCCTGCTCCTTTCTTTAAAACTAGATTGTAAGCTATTGGTAGGTAGATAACAATAATAACATAGCATCTGATACATGATAATCACAATAAATGCTTCTTGACTTAATCATAATAATAGCTGATATTCTTTATTGGGCTTTAAGTTTTGCAAAATGGTTTACCTACATTATTCTATGTGGTGTCTTATACTTATTTATTACCCATAGCCCAATATAAGTCACATGGATATATGCACAGTGAATTACTGTACATTAATTTTTCAAGAGTAAGAGTCGAAGTAGATTTTGGAGAGTAGGCCCACTTTGTAATCAGATGAGAGCTACAGTCCCATATTGATCATGACAAGTCACTTATCCTCTCTCCAAAAATATAAGTTATAAAACTTTTGGTGATCTGCATTGGGAAAGGGAGGCTTTGACAATGGGAGCTCCTTATAACAATGAAATCACTTATCTGAATAAAAATGTGTTTAAAAGCAATTAGAAACAGTAGATTATTCTCTATACACCATTACCATTCTTCACTTCCAGAATCATATATTGCCCCAAGAGTAGGTATGTCCTACTCTTACGATGTCCTAAGATGTCCTAAGATTTCCTAAGATGTCCACTTCTAAAAACATTTTAGAAAATGTCTATATATACTCCCTTGGTTAGATAATCTCCCAGCTATTTCCCAGCCAATGTTAAGATGTGAAACTTTGTCCAGAGTACTTCATGACTCAAATACATTTTATTTCCAGTTAATATATAACCAACATTCTAATAGGAAGTTCTGATAAAACTAAGATCATGATTTCTGAGTATAGTTTGAATCTGGGATTGGTACTCTGAACCGAGTCTTAATATTGACTGTTAATTATATGTCTTCCAATTGTGGACCTTCCACTTTCTGAATACTCAAAGTTTGGCATTTGACAACTAATTATTAAAATGCAAAAGGGATTTTCCAATACTCCCTCCCCCAAAGTTACTGGAAATGGAAATGATCAGAGACAAAACCTTTGGTTAGATTTCCACTTAGTGGAAAAAGGAGGAACCTTTTCAATTCATCCTATAATACAAATGAGAACAAATCCAGTCCTAAACTATCTGTGAGGTTTATCAATAGGACCTCACTTACCTTTGGGCAGTTAAGGTAGCACAATGGAAAGAATTCTGGGCATTGAGTCAGAAAGACAACTTCCTAAAAAACAAAACAAACAAACAAAAAAACAAACAACTTCCTGAATTTAATTTACTAGCTGTGTATACCTGGGCAAGTTTCTTAACCATATTTCCTCAGTTTTCTCATCTGTTAAATGAGTTTTGCCAAGAAAATCCCAAATGGGGCCACAATGAGAAAATGACTGAACAATAACTATCATACATATTAAATGTTTAAGGGCACAAGATCAGCCTCAGAGATTCAAGGAGGGTAGAAGTACTTCAGCATCGTGGAAAAACTGGCCCTTAGGGAGGCACAATGTTATTCTGACTCTAGAGTTGGAGGATTTAAATTCAAATCTCATTTCTAATCCTATCTATTTAGAAAATTGACCTCAGTTTCTTCCCTATAGAATGAGGGGTTTAGACTAATAATTTCTAAGGTCCTTTCAGCTCTAGATCTAGAATAGTCTAGGAAAGGGACTTGATAAAGGAGATGAACTTTTAGAGGAAGAGATGGTAAAATGTGAGGAAGCCCATTTCAGGCAGGAGAGAAAAGATGTATTAAGTTGGACATGCTGAGTTTTAGGTACTGGAGGTAGAGAGAGGGGGATGTTCAAGTGCAGATATTTACTAAATAATTAGAGGCATGGGTCGGGGGAAGGAATTCAGCACTCTAATGAGACAGGAGAGGTAGAATGATGAGATTACCAAAGGAAAAAATATAGACAGAGAAAAGAAAAGACAGCCAAGAATAGAGCCTTGGCTTATACTGAACCTTAGGAAACAGAAGGAAGAAGAATATGCAGTTGTGAAGTCCAAAAAGGAGCAGTCAGAAGTAGTAGAAAAATTGGGAGAAAAAGAAATATCACCAAACCAATGGAAGGGATTATTAGGGAATAAGGACAGGTCTTCTTTGTCAAATGCTGCAAAAAAGGTCAAAAAGATGGGACTGAGAAAATATCAGGTAATTGGACAACTAGAAAATCATTGGTGATCATATATGGTTAATTGCTAGTTTTCCCCAGCTTCTCTCTCCCTCATTTATAGAAGGTGTGGTTGGCCTAATGCTGCTCTCCTCCCAACTAGCATTTTCTTTCTGATAAGAAAAAACTTCATCTTCTGTTGGCACATTGGAGTTCCCATCAAAATTTGGACTTCTTTTCAGACACCACAGTGTCTCCTCCATTGTCCTTAGTCTTCATCTGTTTCCACACCTTAGGAATCTTTGTTTCAAATTACAGGCCAGTGAAAGGAAAAGCAAAGTTCTATCACCATATCTTGGCAAGATGCATTCAGCATACAGATTCAGTCATATTCTGCCACTATCTCTCCAGGGCTTATAGGAACTTAGGGTTCTGGAACCTATCAATGTCATCTTTTGAGCCAAGAGGCTCTATTACTGCCTTTCCTCAGCTACCTTCTTTGGGGCAGTAGGACTATGTAGGCCTGGAAAGAATTATGCAGAAGAACAGGCTTCACACCGACTCAATCAAGCAACCAAGCAATTAAACATCAATTAAGCAAATAACTTGCCTGCCCTTGGTGCAAGGCACCAGGGATCAGAAAACAACCCCTCTCTCAGGGAACTTAAATTCTTCCAGGGGAAACATTTTTAAAACAAATACATGAACAAAATAGAACACACAAGGCAATTTCAGGCAAGAGGTATTAGAAATTAGGAGGATATGGAATAACTCAAATAAAAGGTAATATTTGAGCTGAGTTTTGAAGGAAGAGATAATCAAATGTAAAGGTGAGGAGTGAATATATTCCAGGCACCAGAACAATCCATATAATCTCATGCAATGTCTCATATTTTAAAAAGTAAGAAAGTTTTTCTGGATTATAGAACATATAAAGGGATGTGAGATTCAAAAAGGTCTGAAAATATACACTATAACTAAGTTATAAAGCATTTTAAATGACAACCAGAAGAGCTCCAATTTTTATGCTAGAGGCAAAAAGGAACTACTAAATTTTATTGAAGAGTAAGTGACATGGTCATATCTAAACTCAAAGAAGACTATTTTAGTAGCTGCATGGAGGATAGTTTGAAGAATGGAGATACTTGAGGAAAGGAGGCCAATATGGCTAGAAATGATAAGAGCCTGAACTGGGGCTGTGGCCATGTGAGTGGAAAAATTGAAAGAGATATAAGAAATACCATTCTTATAGAGGTAAAAATCAATAGGGAAGTAAAGGTAAAAATCACCAAGATTTGGTGAGTGACTGGATATGTGAGGTGAAAGAGAATGGTGAGTTAAGGATAATTCCAAGATCGTGCAATCCAGAGACTGAATGTATGGCAGTGTTCTTGACCAAAGAAGTTAGGAAGTGAGATAGCTTGGGGGGCAAGGATGAATTCTATTTTAGCCATGTGGGGTTTGAGATACCCAGGGAACATCCAGGTGGAGATAATCAATAGATCACTGGAAATGTTGGATTGGAGATCAGATAAATAGACCTGAGCTAGATATGTAGAACTAGATGATAATTGAACCCACTGAGGTTAAAGTGGTCATTAAGTGAGAAGATATACTGGAAAAAAAAGAAGAGGGCCTAGACCAGAACCTTGAGGGTATATCAATGGGGACAGAATATATACCTAGCAAAGATGCTGCTTTGCTTTGTCTTGATGATCCCAGTAAAGAAGATTAGGTAGGATAGATGGGTTCTCTCACCTTTGGTTCTTATTTATGATTTTTTTCCCCTTCTCTCTTTTATAGGCATTCATAAAAGGGAGGATTCAATCAGCCATTTTAGTTGTGGTACCTTTAAGGACTTGTGATTCAAAGTCTGAAACTTTTGCCTCCTGTTAAGCTCCTAGAAAATACCTTTTATACTTTCCTCACCTCCTACTTATTTCTCAATCCCTTTGCAGTGTAACTTCCGGGCTGGGCCACACCACTTGACTGAAACTGTTCTTTTTCAAGGTTACTAAGTATCTCTCTATATATTGCTAGATCTAGTAAAGATCTCATCCCTCTTAAGCCCTGTTGGCTACTCTTGTTCCTGCATATTCTCTCCTCCAAGTGTGGTTCTCATAATACTGAACTCTCCTGGTTATATTCCTATTTATCTGAACACCCCTTTTCAGTCTCCTTTAGGGGATAATCATTCAAATCTTGCCCTTTTTGTGTGGGTGTATCTGAGGGCTCTGACCTAGGCCCTATTTTCTTTTATCTCTAAGATCTCTCAGTGATCTCATCATCTCAAAGGGTTTATTTATTATCTCTTTGCAAATGATTCCCATATTTATATATTGGACCAACATCTGTCCTGAATTTCAGTTCCATATCATCAACTGCATGCTGGGCAAATTCAGCAGGATGTTCCATAAGCATTACAAACATTCAACATGTACAGAATAAAATTTGCCTCCCTAAATCCACTTCTTTTCTTTATTATTCTGTTTCTATTGAGGGTACCCACATCCTTCTAATCACTCAGGTTCACATCCTTGGGTTTATCTTCAACTCTTTTCACTTTCTTCCTCCTGATATCTGATCATTTACCAAGTACTGTTGATTGTACTTTCTCAACAAATCTCAAAAATTGTCCATTTTTCTCCACTCACATGGACATCATCCTAGTTCAATTCTTCCACACCATTCATCTGGACTAATCTGATAGCCTCCTAATTGATCTCCCTCCCTCCAGTTTCTTCTTCCTTCTAGGTCTTCCTCCTAATCAAGTACCAATTTTATAATCCTAGAACATGGGTCTGTCCATGATATTTCCTTGTTTAAATAGCTTCCATAATTTCCTATTGATTCTAGGATAAAATATATTTCCTTTGTATGGCATTTAAAGCCTGTCACAGTTTTTCTTCAACCTCTTTCCTGTCAGGATTCCCATTATTCTTCTCATCTTGGAAATATAGAAAGAGCTCCAGTAATTTACTGTTTGGTGTTTTGCCCAGTCTTTTTATACATGAAAGCCAACAACTTCACCATTCAAGGGTTGTCTTTCATATAACATAAGGTAGAGTCACATGAACCTTGTCATTGCTTTACACAAGGATTATGGCCCATAAGTCTTATTCATTAATTAGCATGAGTATTATAGGTCACAAGGACTATTTAGTATATTCTCCAGAGTTCCTATTTAATAATCATTTTCATAGGGTCATAGATTTAGACTTAGCAATAGCTTTTCTATTATGAGAGAAGCTACAGAGCTCATCTATGGTATGGGAAGTCTTTGATATCTTGTATTTACTGACATTTACCTTCAATTACCCCTACACATGGCTTTTTTCTGAGCTACTCAAGGCCAGATGCAGTTATGCTGAGGGGAAAAGCCTGTTGCCTCAGAGAGTCTGGTCTGAATCTATTTAGCCCAATTAATGACTCCTAATTCATCTCCAAACCCCACAATACCCAGGAGAAAATGCAGGAAAAGTTTCGTAGGAGAAGGCACAGTGGTTTCTTCTTCTATCTTGGGATACATTCAAGAATGATGCAGCATTCTGAAGCACAAGGCTATTTACTTTGAGACACTGAAATGATGAATCAGGAGACCACCAAGGAGAAAGTATGCCCTTATAAATTTCAGTACCCTGGATAAAAACTCAGTCATCCATAATCTAGTGTTCCCACTAGATTGTTGGTTCTAGTTGGCACTGAAAAGTAACTTTACTCTTGTTCTACAGAAGGAAATGAAATCATTAGCTTTGAAAATATTTTCGAAATCTGCATCATGATCTTGGGGCAAGTCATTTAACCCTGTTTGCCTCAGTTTTCTTATCTATAAAATGAATTGGAGAAGAAAATGGCAAACTGAGTTGTCTTTGCCACCCAAAAGAGGTCACAGAGTTGTGCATGACTGAAAATAACTAAACAACAACAATAAAATTATATGGAGCTCCCTTTTTTTAAAAAAAATGATTTATGCTATAAATTGAGACCCTGCTAATTTCACTCCAGTTGTCTTTATCTAAAATAAAAATAATAATACCAAGTTAAATCAGTCCCCTAAGAGTCTGGAAAGCATTTGGTAGAAATTCTGAAAAAGGGGCATCTAGGTGGTGCAGTGGATAGTGCACTAGCCCTTAAGTCAAGAGGACCTGAGTTCAAATCAGATCTCAGACACTTAACACGTCCTGGTTGTGTGACCCTGGGCTAGTCACTTAACCCCAATTGCCTCAAAAAAAAAATTCTGAAAAAGCTGCTAGAAAAAAAAAAAAAGTAATATCACTAAATGTCTGCTCTCTTTAGTAGCTCAAGCTTTGTGGCAAAGAAAAGTTTCTCTGAGGCCAGGAAGAGACTTTTTAAAAATTATGGAATTTGAGAGTTGGAACGGCTCTTACAAGATATCTCGTCTAACTCAGTATATGAAAGGAATTCCCACTATATCATCATACCCAATAAGTGGTGGTCCAGCCTGTTTGTAGTCCTTCAAAGACAAAGATCCCACCCTTTCTCAAGACAAGCCATTTTACTTTTTTTGGGTCAGCTCTTAGTTTTGGGGATTTTTTCCTTCCCTCTTTGCAAGTTAATCTCTCTTCTTTTGTGTCTCATTGTTATGGGAGTCAGGGTTAGGACAATGGGAATTGGGATCTCATTAGCCCTTAAAAAAAAGTTATAGACATTAAAGTAGGACTATGGATGAAGTCTCTAATGTTCAGGGTATCTGGGAGAGGGACTGGGGTGTCATGGTGTGAAAAGAATCAAGGGTACAATGGTTCAAAGATCTTGGGAGAAGCATAAAGTTTATCTCCAAACTTTCAAGGGACTTTTGTCAGACACCTAATTTGTTCATCAGCTTTGATTTAACTTCTTCAAAAATCAATTTCCCCCTCTCTAAGGCAGCTTCTAAAGATTTTATACCAGCAAACCACTTATTTCTTCAGTAAAGACTGGCAGGATCACACTGTTACCAAATATTTGAGCAGCTGTGTTCTAGGTAAAAGAGCTTGGAGTCAGAAGATCTAGTTTAGAGTGCCTGTATGGGGTGTGTAACCTCCTGCAATTTCCTTAACATCTCTGAACCTCAGTTTCCTAATTTGTAAAATGGGAATAAAAATACTTACATTACCAACTTGATTAGGGTTATTATGAAGACTAACTGAAATATGCATGTAGGGACATTACATACAAATTGCTTACAAATTGTTGATAGTTACTATTACCACATGCAAGAAGACACAGTGATCTTTTCATGGATTGTCCTTTTTATATTGTGCACTCTGTGTATAGAATCTTTTCAAAGACTTCCCCCCCAATATCATGTACAGTTGAAAGGTCCTTAAACATAATCTAGAATAGACCAACTCTCTTATTTCATGGAAACTGAAACTTAAAGGAGGTCTTAGAACCAGGCCTTTCCCATTTCTCCAACTTACTAGTTTTACTTCTTTTCATTTTCATCTTCCTTCAGAACACTTTCCTACCCCTCATCCCTCTTTCCTCCAAAAGTTCAGTTTAACTTAATTCCATTCAACAAACAATTCTGTCCTCTTTACAAAGTGATAGAAGAGAAAGTGAGTTATTCACAGGAGAGTCCAACAGGCTATGGTCTGAGAAATTTGGGAAGAGACCAATTTCACTTTCTGGACCAGCTGAATTTCTTCTTCTGACTTTGCCTCTAAATTTCAGTGACCTTCTCCTGGTGACTCTGGGATGTCTGCTCCCAGTAATCTCAATTTTGAGAAAAAACCTGGACTTCAAGTTCTTGTTTATGTATTGACTTCCCCAATTAGAAAGTAAACTCCCAGAGGGAAGGAAAGGCCTCCTTTTCTTTTTGCTAATGTTTTATCTTAGTACAATGCTCCATACATAGTAAAGTACTTGTTGCCAGACTTGTTGATTTTCCTCAAAAACAGGGAATGCTATTTCAGGGAGGGAGTCAAGGAACATTTCAAAGAGCAGGTGGCATCTGATTTGGACCTTGAAAGAAAAGGACTTAAAACCTGGAGATTAAATGGAAAAGGAGTGGTGTTAATCTATTTTGAGGATGATTAATGATAAGATTGGACATGAGAAGACAGAAAATGGTCCGGTTTGTTTGCAGTCCTTCAAAGACAATGTAGTATGCAAGATATATGGCAGCTAGGATTGCTGGATCTGAAGTAGGGAAGACTCGAGTTCAAATCTCGTCTCAGAAAATTACTAGCTGTGTAACTAGGCAAGTCACATTCAACCTCTTTTTGCCTATATATCTATAAAATGGAAATAGTAATATTATCTCCCTCCCAGGACTGTTGTGAGGAACAAATGAGATAATATTTCTAAAGTGTTTAGCATAGTGTCTGGCACATAGCTGTTGTTCAGTACTGACCCGTTCTTCCTCATCCGGTGGACTATTCTGTCCATGAGATTTTCTTGCCAAAGATGTTGGAGTGGTTTGCCACTTCCTTCTCCAGCGGGTGAAGGCAAATAGAAGTCAAGTGACTTGCCCAGGACTGCATACCTAATAATTTGTGTCTGAAATCACATTTGAATTCGGGTCTTGCTGATTGCATGGTGTCTCCTATCTGCTTCAGTTTGCACATGGTAGGTACTAAATTCGAGCTGGAGCCAGATTGTGGAGGGCCTTGAATGGCACAGTCAGTAGTTAGTAATTTATTCGGCAGGCAGTGGGGACCCACTGAGGATTTTTCAGGACTGACATAGCAGAACGTTATTAGAAAAATCATTCAGGGCTCGGATCTAAACTGGAAGCAGGAAGGAGAGTCAGGAGGTTATGAACAATCATTAAGCAAAGAGGCTTAGCTCTCGGATTAGCGTGGTGTGTGTAGACTGGAGCCGGACACAGGAGATCCTGCGGAGGCACAACTGACTAATTGCATGGGGGTTGAAATGAGAGGGGAAGAATCCGAGATGATGACACCGAGGTTCGGCCTCGGGATGATTGGAACGCCAGGATGGGGAAGTCAGGTGGGGGTGGGGGAAGTGAAGAGTTCAGTTCGGGGCACCAGCCCGGCAGCTCTCAATTCTCACGCCTCTCTAATCCTTCTCTTCTCTCTTCCGCCCTACTCCTCCCCCCAAGCCTCCCCGCGGTTCTTTTAAAGGCGGCCACCAGAGAGAGGCTAGGGGGCGGGGCGAAGCGCGGGCTCTCGCAAGTGGGGCGGGGCCAATCCAAGCAAAGGAAGGAGGGGCGTGCGTCAGTGCGTGCGTGCGCGGTCCCG